>JAJTUV010001708.1:0-267152 GCA_021653895.1 Mastomys natalensis | reverse complement strand
TCATCAAGCCAACCAGAGAGTCTTCCAGACCAACCATTATGCAACTATCATTGTTCAAAGTTATCCTTAACATAGCTGAGGGTGGGTGCTGGCTGGATACCTGTTACTAGAAGAAAGTAACCAGCGGCACACTGTTTCTTTGTAGCTCACAGTGTGACCGGCTATGTCTTCTTACCTGGACATTGGAGGTCTCCTAAAAACTTGAGCTCTTACTGACTTTCTAACGCCCTGGGATGTTGGAGTTGCCTGCTGGAGATTAAATGTTACTGAACCTTCTTCATTGAGCAATGTTTTGTTGTTGCTGCTGTTGGTTGGTTGGTTGTGTGTTTGCATTGCTGGGCCTTAGACCCAGGGCTTTGCAATTCAGGGCAAGTGTTAACCCACTGAGTCAAACTCCTAGGCCCAAGCAGGTTTTATCAGTGCCTGTCTTTATTCTTTACCCTACAGTACTGATCTCATATAAATTCCTTTCCCATATAAACCCCATGGACATCTTGGGTTATCATAATCAAGACAGTTGTGGAAGTTGTAGTGGAAGTTATTGTGACCCAGGAATCTAGGTTCCCCTGGCAATGAGTGGGCTGTGAATTGAACCCTTTGTTCACCCTGAGAGCCTCGCCCTGGAACTCTGCTGCAATTGTGACAGAACCCACTTTCCCGTAGACCCCAACTGTGTCTACACTGACTTTTGACTTCGGCTTGCAAAGTATTACTTGAAAAACAATAGAACGGTGTCATGCACAGTGTCATGCAAGGCCGCGACCCCACAATCTTGAGCTCTCCTGCTTGTTTGATGGGATGTGTGATGCTAATTGGGGTTGTCAACTTGATTAGATTTAGAATCAGCTAACAGGCAAGCTGGTGGGCATTCTCGTGAGGAATTGTCTTGATCGGGTGTTCAGAACCATCTCAAGACTGCTAAGACTGAGCCACACGGGGGTTCTCAGTCTCTGGTGTGAGACGCTCATTGTTTGACTACCCACACCCTGTCATAGAAGTCAATCTCACGAACCCCCTTTAATATGTAGTCACTCCCTCAGTTTGTTCCTCTAGAGAAAAGTCAGAAGCGCAGGGTGGAAAGGGGAAATCTCACAGGGCAAGGTTGGCACCATAACAGATTAGAGGCAGCTGGAGATGTTTGCATTGCCAAGTATCATGCTCTTAGCACACAGACTTTGACAGGTCTTGGGTGTATGCCTGCCTATACTTTCAGCTGTTTGGTTTGATACAGAAAAGTCAAATCTCTACCTCTGAGGTAATAACAGTGTATGCTGGGCAGTACTGCATTTCAGCAAGGTGAAGGGACTTGTCCTAAGCACACAAAGGAACAGTGACAAACAGAGACTAATATTGATTTGAGCCCCTATCGATATTTCTCCAGAGGTGCACTCGATCTTGACATTATCAAAGGACAGGAGTAGGATTTTTTTTCTATTTTCTCCCTCTATTTTCAAACATGGTCCAAGGACTAGTTTTAATAAGCCTTGGAAAGTAGTTCGGCAACATCCCTGCCTTTTTTTGTTTGTTTGTTTGTTTTCGAGACAGGATTTCTCTGTGTAGCCCTGGCCATCCTGGAACTCACTCTGTAGACCAGGCTGGCCTCGAACTCAGAAATCCTCCTGCCTCTGCCTCCCAAGTGCTGGGATTGAAGGCGTGTGCCACCACTGCCCGGCAAAGATTTTTTTTTTTTTTTCCAACTGAAGGACAGCGGGATCGAACTCGGGACAGACAGAGCGCCCTAGCGACAGAGCGCCCTAGCGACAGAGTGCGAGCACTACAGCGATGCGCCATCGCAGGCCGGTCATCCCTGCCTTTTTGACGAAGCAAAAGTTTTAGCCGCGGACAGCTTTGACGTAGAAAGCATCGTGTTCGAGTGTAGACTGAACAAGTGTCTCTGTCTATTCCTGGCGTTCATCAACAGTCACAGTGGGCCTGGCAAGGTGACTCCTTAAGTCAACTGCATGCTGCTTCAGGTCTCCTCAATCATGTACTTATTGAGTGGGGGCCTGGTGACCTGCCTGTAAGTCCAGTGCTTAAGACAGAGATAGAGGAGATTCCCCAGAGCGAGCTGGCTGGCTCTGAGTTCAATTAAGAGACCCTGCCTCAAGCGAATGAAGAGGAACATAATTGAGGAAAACCGCCAAGAGCAGTTTTATATGCACACACATACAGTTGCACGCACACTATATGGACGCATGTGCACCACACACATACACATTCAAACAAAGGAACAGGCGAATAAGTAATAAGTGATGCTAAATGACCGGCTGGTCCTATTTGCATTGGCTTTTTCATTTAACCTCTCTTAATCTGTTCTGTGGTCGGTCCAAAAGAATTAAATCCAAATGGACTCAATCTGTACCAACACATGTCCATAAAGCGCAGGCTCTCTCGGCGAGAATTTAAATTAGTCTTCAGCAGAGCCTCTCGGTCCCGAAAATTGAAATCATGAGTCGTGGTAGCAATAAAATACCCATGAAATGCACTCATAGCCCAGGGATAATTTTTTCTGTAATTGCACTTTCATTTTTTGGGGGACAAGTCCTTCGGTTCCGGTGCACAGGGGAAGCTTTCCACCTCAAAGTGCAGTAGCCATTGGATAACGTCTTCAAGAAGAGGAAGATTATCAAAGGAGGAGTACCCTGGCTGGAGATGTCTAGTCGATCCTTCTCCTTGAGGTGACATTGATGCATCCCTACGTGGTCTAGGGAGAAATGTGGACATATATAGATATAATGGTTGTCTGGCGAATTCCTGTGAGTGCTAAGTGACTCAGACAAGCTGGGTAAGACCCAATTCCATCCCTTATCCTGGCCTGCTGTACTGACCGGTGCAGGCTGATGCCTTAAGGAGCAAGGTCAACATCATGCATTTCTTCTGATTTTTACATATAAAGTCCAGGAGCTATGAAGTTCAAGGTGACCATGTACTTGCTGTCTTACGACCTCTGCCTAGACCTTTCTAAACTCATGTTCAACCTTTACAGAAGAGCTCAGTTACTCTGGCTACCAGAAAGCTTACAAAGATCCCTGGATGGCGGCATTGTAGCCTCCTTTTCTGTCTACCTTGCGTCGAGCCTTTCATCATGTTTTATCTATTCATCGCATGGATCTGTTGCTCTTAAGAAGAGGAACAATCTGGAGCTTATGCTGGCCACCCCACAGTATGAGTGTTCGCTCATATGCCTGGCACCCTGCTCTATAAACCCTTAATCAATACCTCCCTTAGAAGTCACTGCTCTCATTCAATTAGCCAGGATGTGCTTGCCAGTTCAACTAACAAGTCAATAAACCCGCACTAAGCATCTACCATATGCTAAAAGTTGAGCCAGTGTTATGTTGCCCAAACGTGGTATATGACCTTAAGTCTGTCTCTTGGGAGAGGAATACATTGAGACAAGAATATGATAAAGCACTATAGCTGCAGCTTTGACTGAGAGTCACTAATGCCCACAGAGGGCAGAGCAGCACCCAGCAACAGGGTGGGGGGAGGCATGATGTACCCATCAGTGCAGGGACAATAGTTCTCATGGTCTTCATGTGTTAGCATCAGCAGGTAATACCTATGCACAGCTCCTAATCTATCTTAATGTTGCTTCACTTTTTTTTTTAATTGGTGTCTTGGGTAGATCAGTCTTCTATCACATGTTGATAGGTTAGTGGATATGATTTTTGAGCTGAAAGTTTGGGGTAAAGGATGAAAGATTCGAGACAAAAAAGGATAAATACTGTCTCCACCCAACTTCATGAGGTCACACTGGTCGTTTGAGCTAAGCCGGGCTCATTTACCCCGTGTCAGTTGGTGGATTCTGTTAAGCTACTTTTCTGCATCTCTTTCTGGGGAACTGATTGTTCAACATTGGTTCGTCTGGTCTGAAGAGAGGGTCTTCTCAGGTTGGCAGTGAACTTTGTTTTAAAGGAAGATGGGAGATTTTTCAAGCAATGAAAAAGCAGGGTTTCAGAGGAGACTACAGATATCACTCTGAAGACTGACTGACCCCAGTTCAGAACAGTTGTCAGCTAGGAAACGACGGGAGGTGCATGTGCACAAAACGGACTTGACACTTGTTGCTGGGATGTAGGCTAGTCCAGTCACCATGGAAACAACGATGGGAATTTAAAAAACTCAAAATGAACGTATGATATGGCCCACCTACGTATTTTAGGTCCCAGCTACACTACATCTGGATATTCACTCCCAAAGATTTCAAGCTTGTATGTCACAGAGACCTACACCCATCAGCGTTTACTTTAGCACAATTCACAAGATTGAACTCATAGAACCAACCTTGCTGTCTATCCACAGAGGAATAGATAAGGAAAACGGGGGCTGTACCTGCATGATGGAACGTGTTTTCTCATAAAGATGAAACGAGTTAGGAGACTGCAAGGAAATGGATATGACCAGAGATATGCATGTTAAGCAAATTGCTAGTCTTGGGAGGAAAAACATTATGATTCTCTGATCGATGGCTCTCGGATCTCATATAGATCTATGAAATCACATAAGACAGGGAAGTAGAGTCGTAACCAAAACAGGAGACTGAAGGAGACCAACTAGAGGAGTGAGAAAGAGGACAGTGGTGGGTAACAGGGTGTGTTTCCAAATGTGCTTGAGTATTTTGTTTGAATGTATGCACTGCTTGTATATCCGGTGCCCGTGGAGACCAGAAGAGGGCGTTGGATCCTCTGGAAATAAAATTATGAATGGTGGTGAGTAGCCATGTGGTGCTGGGGACTAAGCCCAGGTCCTCTGCAAGAACATGGGGTGCTCTTTACTGCTGAGCCATCTCCACAGCCTTCAAATACCATTTTTTTTTTTTAAAAAAAAAAAGGATTACAGAAAGTGCCTGTAGGATGACAACCACTCAATCTGTAAAGAGTTCTAGGAACAACTAGGGTGGACAGGGGTCAACTGTCCTAAAATGTATTTATGTTCCTTATCATGTAGGCTCTTTGGTAATCAAGGGGAAGATCTCCTGCAGTTTCCCTTGGGGGAAGTCTCCAACTTCACATTGGACCTGGGTTTTACAATTGGAGGAGTCATTACGAATCCTGCTGCAGTTTCACTATGGATGGATGATGTAGCCTTCGGTATGTGGGCATAGGGAGTGGATACTGGCCATGTAAAATTTTGATAGTCACACCAGATGATGGGACAATTATCATCATCAAGTTGTATCCACTTTAGGTTGATATGTTCAGTCCTAAGATGTTAAGCAGGCAAAAGCCATCAGCCTGAGGACTTTCCTTGGACAGCCCACTCTCAGTGATAAGTCCACATGGAATATACACTCTCAGCTCCTTGACCCGATTGGAAGCCCATTGCAATGCTAGACAAGACCGAGCAGAGGCCAGAATGACCAGATTTCCACAGACAGCAATCCAGACATCCCCACCCTTTTGATAAGGGATTCCCTCTCAAGGCCCTCGGAAGACAGAGGTACAATTACTACCAAATTCATGAATGAGGACTTGCAGGAAAGCAGTGGGGTTTTGGACTGAGTTCTGTATTGCTGGTAATACTGAAGTAGATACGGCACTTCCCCAAGACAAACTCAAATATGTTATGTTACAGAGTCCATTATCCTGATCATGGTAAAGGTGTTGGAAAGACAGGGACAAAGAGATGGGTAGGAGGGGATAGAAGAAGTCAGTCTCACATGGTTCCAAAAGTTTCTAGAAAAAGCAAATGAGCTTAAAGAGGGATAGGAGAGCTGGGTGCTCCCAGCTACCCTCATTCTTGCATGCCCATACTGACATACAAATGCCCTCCCTACCAATCCAGGGTAATTTTAGCAGCTTTAAAAAGCTTAAGAAAACACCTTTTCCTTTATTTTTCATAAATGAAACATTTCTATGTAACTTTGAGCTATTTACTTACACAGATATGAAAAAGGGTTAAGGAAATTTGACTCGGGGATAAAGAGATGGCTTGGCCATTAAGAACACATATTGTAGAGGATCTGAGTTCTTCTGTTCCTAGTGCCAATATTGGGTGGCTCACAATCACCTACCGGTATGTCCAGTTCCAGGGGACCAATGACCTTTTGGCCTCCTCAGGCACACACGTGCACATACACATATGTGTGCACAAGCACACACACAACACGCACACATGCATGGACACACACACACACACACACACACAAATAAAACATAATGTGATTTTTGAAAGCTAAACTCAAAGGCCTCCAGTCTCATGGTGCCTTTGTTCTAGCAGTAAACATCCACTTGCTTAAATGAGTTAGAGGTACCTGCTTTTTCAGGTAACAATAGCTATGTTTAGGGAAGGCTGGCTTCCCAATAGCTTTGAGAATACAGAGAATAAAGAACCACACAGGCAGTAAGAGGAAAAGTGTTCAGTTTTAAAGTGGCAAGAGAGAGAGAGAGAGAGAGAGAGAGAGAGAGAGAGAGAGAGAGAGAGAGAAAATAGTCGTGATAAAAGAAGAAAGGAAAAAAAAAGAAAGCAACAAAATGGAAGACAAATGAGGTCTGTTTAAGGCATCTATTGATTTAACCCATTTTATTATATCAGTATGTGCTCAAAAGGAACCAGGGCTGACAAGTTAATGAACACTAGTTAGAAATTTCCAGATGAAGCTGAGACAGGCATTAGTGCCATCCTTATCCTAATCATCCGAGACCTCGCCTTGCAAAAATGTCTTGATCACATTACAAGAGAGCCCAAGATTATCTGCAGTAACAACAACCATCAATCAAACACTAAGGAGGCAAAGGTTGGGAAAATCAATGTAATGGTAACAGGAGGTGTTGAACACAGACCCGAATGGGCTAGGATGAAAAGCCTGGTTCTCCACTGAGTAGCTATGTCAGCCTGGGTGAGCCTTTGACTTTCCTGATGCTGTCCCGTGGGAATAAGTAGGGAGCCCAATTCTAAGTGGAAAAGGCAAGGCCCATAGATCGCTTACATTTTCATGTTTCCTTTAATTTGTAGGATGGTTCAAAGGAGTCAGAACCCAGAGGTTCTTTCAAACTTGGGAGTCCTTCCTGGTGGCAGCAGCATCTAATATCCACAGTCAAGTTCCAAGAACCTGCAGCTGAGCTGAGATCCTTTGCGAGTTTATCGTCATCGATGCTTACCCGTGGTGGATACATTTATTCTTAAATGGCTGAAGGATGGTGACTTTAAATTTCTGCAAAGGTCTCGTCATTTTTTCTCTCTGATATTACATATTTTTTTTTAAAAAAAGTCTCATGCCTGCGCATGCCTCTGTTTGTGTGTGTGTGCACACGTGCATGGGAGCGTGTACATATATGCATGTGCATATGTGAGGGTTTATACACCCATGTGCACATGGATTCGAGAGATGGACTTTAGGTGTTCTCCTTCATCACTCTGTACCTTATTCCCCTGAGACAGAACCTTTCATCGAACCTGGGCACTAGGCTGGCAGCCACCAAGCTCAGGAAACCTTCTATTGCCCCAACTCACATAGCGCTGGGGTTATAGACAGCTTTTTATGTGGGTACTGGGGATTTAAAAGCAGATCTTCACATATGCCCACCAAGGGCTCTTACCTTCTGAACCCTCTCGCCAGCCCTGACATTACATTTTTAAATGATTCATAAAACATAAAAATAAGTATTTATTGAACTCCAACAGAGTCCCAGACACTGAGAGGCAGAGTTATAGACCAAACCATTTGAATAAAAAAAATAAAATCTGTCCCTTAAGAAGCTGATACAGTAGTGGGTTTATTATTTAAGGCCAGCATGTTTAGCCAGATCTAAATGATATTCTTAGGGAGATCACCGGAACTGGAAAGGGTCTTGCAGGACCAGCCTCTGCCTCAGCAGCTGAACTAAGCATGGACACCTGACTTGGCTGAGTTTGTGCCTATTGGTGACTCAGGCCATGGCCCCATGAGCTACTGGCAGTGGGACTAAGCTGGAATGACCTGTCTGGCACCCAATTCATTAGGAGGTCACCTGAGACCTCTCTAGAGGACTGTAGTATCATGATGATTTGGCCATCGGGGTTCCAGCCTGAAGGGGAAGCATGTTCCACCTAGGGCTGACCGAGGACACACTGCAATGCATAGTAAGAACACACATATAGAATGACACATGTTCATGGAAAACTCCTTCCTTACTATAGAAGAAGATAGGAAAAATAGGGGGAGAGAGTAGGTAGGAAAGCAGTGGCCCACAGGGGAGCAGAGAAAAGAAAGCCGAGGCAAAGGTAGGGGTGAGGGGAGAAGGGAAGTGAGAGAAGAGGAGAGAAGGTATAGGGAAGGGAAAGAGAAAGAAAGAAGCCCATGGAATGTGCCACAGTATATGTACACATTAAGAATATTTTTAGGAGCTGGACAATGGTAGCACACACCTTTAATCCCGCACAGAGGAGGCAAAGGGGCAGGCAGATGTCTTTGAGTTCCAGTCCATCCTGGTCTAAATAGTGAGTCCAGGATAGACAGCGCTACATAGTTAGACACTGTCTCAAAAAAAATTGTTATGTATATGTATACACACACATACATATATACATATATGTATATACATACTAATATCTATACACTCACTATATAAATATATACCTATATAATTTTATATGTATATATGCATATATACATATATAATTTTACGATTATGATCATTTTGCCTGCATATATATTTGTATACATATATGCATATCCCTGGTGCCTGCTGAGGCATCCCTAGAACTGGCGTTATAGACAATTGCTAGCCACCATGTGGGTGCTGGGAATTGAACCTGCATCTTCGAAAAGAGCAGCAGTGCTCTTCACTACTGAGCCATCTCCCCAGCCCCAGTCTGCACATTTTGACAGATATTATAATGACTTGCCAGCCAGAAGAAAAAAAAAAACGGTTTCGGTTTTTAAAATCAATAAACACAAAAATCATGCAGCCACACAGAAAATGCTCATCAGATAATTCGTGGAAAATTACAGTGCCTCTTGAATATCTACATATTTATACACAGGCATTGTCCTGGGATGAGAACTCAAAAGGACTAACCCACTGAAGGCTTCGCTGGGGGAATGGCAGTAATTCTGTTCCCCCCTTCCCCCAAAAAATGATTTTAATGCTGTTATAGATTTTAGAACACGAAAGCTTTAAAAAAAAAAATAAAAAGCATATGGTCCTAGCTCTGTTTTTATTAGTCTGTATTGTAATGAATGTTGAAGTCTGGTCTGGAAATTAAATTTGCTTTGGAAATAAAGGGTCTAATTATTGTTCTAAGTTTTAATCACCAGCTTGTGCAGTCTGAGCAGACTGTCTGGGAAGACCCGGGGTGGATCTGACAGAATTATTGAGAACGGAGTGTCTGGGCTAAGGGAGGCTGCTTCTGTTGCCCCTTGTTTGAACCAGATCAGAGAGGGGCCATCTAAGTATGTCCATCATACTGACTGTGGTGGTCTGAACCACAGAGAAATGGTAGGATGTGTTGGGAGCAAGGAGGAGCCAGAAACTAAGGCAGAGAGTGAGGCAGTGTGAGCTAGTGAGTCAGGAAGTGGAGAAGACCCCAGAGACATGAATTAGGACATGCATTTTTACAATGTCATCAATGTCACCTTAACTTTTGGTATCTCCCTCTCTGCTTACTTCTGAAATTGAACTCTGTTTGGGTAGACTCCGTCTCCTGCCTAACCCTTAGAGCAGAGTCATCAGACAGAAGCCCAGGGCAAATACACCATTGTAGCTTCTCATGATCTGTGCTGTCTAGATCCAGCTTAAGAAATCTTGAGTCCCTGGATGGCAATCTTCCATTATATGTAAATCACATCCCTCTCTCACCTCCTGGGTAGAGATCAAGCCATGGGCTCAATGTTGTAGGGATGGGCATGGCACTTACATGGTCACACTTGGCAAACCACAGAGATGGCCAGACTGATTATGACAAAGAAAGTTCCGTGTCCATAAGGGATGTTCGACAGGCAGCAGCATGGTTCTCTGACACAGGAAGTGGTCTGTCACTGCTGATGGCTCATGGGTCAAAGATACTTAATAGGTCTTTAATAGTGGCAAATAAAACTATCAGCCTTTTTAAACAAAAAAGAAATGCAGTTACTATGCAATCAGGCAACAGAAAATAGCTTAGCAAAATAAAATGGTTGAGCACTTAAATGCTTTGCACTAAGGACTAAATGTGGGCTGTGGCGTTACTGAGCTCTACTTAACCACTGGCCTTGTCATTCCCAAGCTTTGATCCTCAGTCTACACATCTTTAGTATGGGATGGCAGCCCTTCATAGGCCCAGGTGATATGTTGATTTAAATCTATAGACATAGAAAGCAATCAACAAACCAAGCCAGGGTTGTCAACCTTTATCCATAAAGTACAAAATGATCACAGTTGGTCTTTGTAGGCCATGATAGCTCTGTTGCAACTCCCCAGCTCCACCTTTAAAATAGAGAGGCCGTTAATGTAGGTAATGAACGGGCAAGGCTGTGTTCCTGTAAATTTTTACTGCTGAAAACAGTTGACAGGTCATGTCTGGTATCACTGGAAACCTCTATTCTAAGCATCTGCTTATATTTGTAATCATTAGCGGAAGCTTCAGAATTTTGGCAAGAAACTTGGCAGAGCTCCTTGATTTGCATGAAGTAGTATTTTTTTAAAGAATGATTGATTTATGTGTGTACGTGTCTGTGTATGGCGTTTATGAATGCAGTGCCCACAGAGTCTAGAAGGGTGTGTCAGATCCCTGGAGGTTGGAGTTACAGATGTCAGTGAGCATTCCAGTGTATGTGCTAGGAACCGAATCTCAGTCCTTTGGTAGAGATGCGAGGGATTTTAACAGCTGAGACACCTCTTCAGTCCCCAGATGAAGCATTTTCTAATACATGAAATTTCAAAATATCCTAGGAACACAACGGGCACCAGACTTAGACATGTTGAGCTATGTGGACAACACACCTTGCTGAAGGACCTCTGACTCGCCGAGCATTTCTGTATTCCCTTCTCTGACCAGTCCCATGGAGTTGGTAGTGACACTTTTGTTCTATAGGACAGAGTGGGGCCCAGATTGGCAGGAGGAACCATTTGCTCAGGATTTCTGTCAAACATGGCTTTCAGAACCCGTACCTGCTGAGATCAGACCAAGACATATTCTGTAAAAACTCTGGGACTTGGGGCATGGCTTCATGAGCAGGTGTCACCTAGAAATAGGAAAATGTTACAAGAAAAAGGTCTTGCAAATTGTGCTCGAGGAATGTCAACAGCTTGCTTTTTGGCTCCATTGTTGTGTGACAACCCTGACATTTCAAGTCACAGCTCTGTGAGGTAGAAGCCTAATAGGTAGCACAGAGCCAACCAGACATCCTTGGGATGAGGAAATAACATGTCAGAGTCAAACCCAAAAGATGTCAACACAAGATAAGGACATAGATGCTTGACGGATATGCCGTTGTGAGCCAAAGGCAAGTTTGCCTATGGATTATGGCTGAGCCCAGATAGCAGATTCTAAACATGTCAATGCTTGAATGTGGGAGCTGGGGGCTGGGGGCTGCCACTCACCAGCACCATGATGTTCAAACCCATTGTCAACTTAGCAGGATCTAGAATTACCTCAAGGGATACATCTCAGTGGGGGATAATCTACATTGTTTGAGGTGAGAAGAACCACCTAAAGTTACCCAGTGCCATCCCATGGGCTAGGTCCTGGACTGAATAAAGTGGACAAAGGCAAGATCAGTTACCTCACATTGCTGTCACTAGGCCTTCCCACCATGATGGACTGAGCCGTCAACCTGTGAGCTGAGATGAACTCCCTTTCTCAAAATCTTCAGTCAGGTATTTTTCTCATAGCAACGATGCAAGCAATGACTACAGAAGCCTAGTCAGACAGGAAGTCTGCTCAGGTATTTTTATTACAAGTATTTACTTACTAATTGTGTGTGTGTGTGTGGTGGCGCGCTTGTGTGCATGTACATTGTGAAGTCAGTTTCCTCTTCTTACCACATAATTTCTGGGTATCGAACTCAGGTCCTCAAACTTCGTTGCAAGCCCCTTTACCCACGAGTCCATCTCACAGCCCAGGAAATTTTCGCCAAAGCAAGTGTTTGTAAGGGTATTAGCCAGCCTATTTACTCCTCTTGCTAACCAACGTTCTCATCCCCTAAAGCTGCGACCCTTTAAGACAGTTCTTCATGTTATGGTGACCCCCCAACCATAAAAATTAATCTATTGCTATTTCATAACGATAATTTTGCTACTGTTATACATCATAATGTAAATATCTCATACGTGACCCCTGTGAAAAGTCGTTTGACCCACAAAGGAGTCATGGCCCACAGGTTGGGAACCAACGCTCTTGATCAACTTCAAAAGTCCATCTGGTCACTGAACTCACAACATACAGTCGACACTCACTTGAGACGTAACACCCACTTTTGATTCAATAGTGAATGGACATTAGCATCTAAAAACAAATATTTCTGAGGTTTAAAGTCCAGGGAGCAATGAAAACCTTAATAAGGAGGGTTCGTGAGTGGCGTGGGTGGTGGGCAGTGGGATGCTGCAGTCCCGTTATGCAGATTCAGCCACCTTCTCATACATATTTCAAAGCGATTACAAGTGAATCAGAGTTATTTCAACAATTTTTGTCCAGTAATATTTCTCAAAGCAAACTCTATTAAGGCAAATTAAGTCATTGATCAGTTTTCTACACAGCATAGCAAAAGAATTTCAAATGAGAAAGGCCAATATTACTTCACTGGAATGATTTCCATCAGGACTCATTGTGCTATATAAAAATTTTATACCAATGATTTGATTCATTGATTGTTTGGGTCAAATTAAATTCTTACCAGTGGTGTTTCTGATTCGTGAGTCTGTATAGAATTGAGGGAGGACTCAGTCTACCTACTTCAATTTTGCATTTTTTTTTTTATCCTTTTGACAAGATCACTGGGTTCTTGCATGAGGGTCTAGCTAATAGTAAATTTCCTCCGGTTGGTTTGGGCTCCCGTCATTTCATTTCATTCTTGTTCTTTCTACTACATCTAATTTTTCACAGGCTATCACAGTGATACTCCACAATCCCGGCAATATTTGATCTCTCAGTCAATTTTTCTTCCGCAACAGATTTTACAGTGTGTCATTTTGCCCACTGCCTGTTTTATTTTGTCTGTGATATTCCTAGCAGCAATGTTATGAATTGGATTCCAGACAGTGCTATGTACTTATTTCTCAGAGCAAATACTATTAGGAAGGCTGACAGAAACTCTGATTCCAAAGAACAGCCCAAAAGCACAGTACAAAGAACAATGTTATCCCATGTTGCTTTGAACTCAGGAGCCAATGTCACCAAGATGTGAAGGAACTGGAACCCAGGGCAGACCTGGGAAAGGCGAGGATTTCAGCTTGACTCTATGCTCAGTGCCGGAACCATAAAGAACAGTTTAACCCACATCTGGTGAAGATGTGCTATCTTCATTGTAGTTCCATGGTAAGACCTCTTCTTGTAGAACAGGAAATCAAATCCTAGGCTAGATTGTCCAGGACCACAGAGCTCATCAATGACAGAACCTCGAGGACTACCTTTTTCAGGTTGCCTTGGGAACAAACATCTCAACTGTCTTGTAGCCTCAAGAGCATGTCCAAGAAAACCTTTTTCTTGATTTTTCCCTAAACACTGCAGTAACTGGGCTGGCGCTTGACATCTTGCTGGTCTTTTGGTTTTACTTTGGCCACCATGTATGCACTCTGAGGCACATGCAAAGATCTCAGTGTGCTGCCTTTTCCATGAGAACAGCCAGGAGACCTGGCATAGGTATGAGAGCTGTGTTGCTATTGACACAAACACAATTGTCTCCCTAAGTTATTATGTCTCCATTTTCTTCTGTAAAAATTCGATTTTGTTTGAGGTGCCAACAGACTGGCAAAATAATTTTCTGTCCCCTTTCTGTTTCCCTTGCAGCTAGGATAAAGTGTGAGACAAGTTCCTGACCTATGCAGTTAGTAGCAGAATTCTCCTGGTAAGACTTCCTTCATTGTAAAGAGGATGTAAAGCCATGGCAGGCTTATCTTCCCCTCCTCCCAAGCTTACTGACAAGATGGATGGCTACCCTTTTGCTGCATTACAAACACGAAGACAAGTGTGAAGACTAACTACAAAGTTTAAAAAGACGGAGTGAAAGGTAACAACAATTTCAATGTGCACATGGCACTGCTGAGTGACAATCCATCCTTGCCATTCACCTACCCTAGGACTTCCTGGTGAGCAAAGAAACCAACCTCTACCCAAGGATGCTGTTCTTGTGTGTTGGTTAACTGCAGCCAGATGTACCCAGCCTGGAGCACGCCTGGAGCACGCCTGGAACATGCCTGGAGCATGCCTGGAGCACGCCTGGAGCATGCCTGGAGCATGCCTGGAGCACGCCTGGAGCATGCCTGGAGCACGCCCGGAGTACACTCGGAGCATGCCTGGTGTTTGCTGAATACATAAGCACACTTTCTTCTCTTGTTGGAATTTAAAAGCTGGTGCTATGTGAAGGCAGATAAGGATTCTTCACGAAGATGTTCAGAAAGGGGAATTCATAAAGCATTTCTGCCACACAGGGAGCTTCCAGTCCCAGAGAGGACTTTTACATGCACATGTGCACAGGTACACACACACACACCATACACACCACACACACCCATACACACCCACACCCACACACACACACACACACACACATCCACAAACACACACACCAACACCACACACACATACCAAACCACATACCACACACACCCACACCACACACACACACCACACACACACCACACATGCACATACACACCATACATACCACACACACATACCACACACACACCACACACACAAACACACACACACACACAAACACACGCACACACACAGAAATAATAAAAGCAAGAAGATGCAGGGGCAATCTCCTGATTGTAACATCCAAATAGGTTCAAAGCCATAGATTCTTACCTTAGCTTGTCCTTGCTAAAAAGATATCTTCCAGCCATATAATTCTCTTCAGCCAATCAGCTGGCTCTGACATTTTTGTTAATATTATCATTAGTTCAAAACCACAGATAAGCAATTTATCAGGTATGACATAATGCCACCTCTGGCAACCAGACTTACGTCTAAAATTGATTTTTTTTTTTTTATCATATTACAACTTTAGAAAACTTCTTCTGGAAGTCAGCACCGCCACAGAAGTATGGTAAAGATTATGGCGGGTCCCCCGGCAGCATGCCACACTCACTGTAAATTCTGGTCCCTAAAGCTCTGCAGAGGTGAAGCGTTATTGATGAGATCCTGAGATTTACCTGCCATCATCCTTCTTGATGACTGGATATTGACAACTCAGCTTTCTCAAACATAATCTGGGAGAGGCAGAGGAATGCTGTAATAGCTTAATGCCCTTCGTGATACGTAGTCCCCTGGGTCACGTGACCAATCTCAGACATGTTGCTTTGTTTTGGGGCAAAAAGGTTTTTTTTCTTTTTTAAAAAACTTTTTTTTGTTGTTTATTGCAATGACTTACTTGTTGGTCTGGCACGAGGCCTCTGGCTTCTGCTGCTCTACCAATACTAGAACCTCACAGGGGGAGGGGAGAGGCACAAATCCAGAAATTTGGAGTACTGCAGTTGGCTAATGGTAAGGTCAGCTCTCCTGTCTTCTGTCTCTGGGGCTAGCTCTCCCACAATGCCCAGGTAAGGACTGGGGCCAGTTCTACTCAGCCCTCAGACATCAACATGTCTGTCCCCAGGGATAGTAACAGACCCTGCTGATTCAGGGCCATGAATCCAGATATAGCTCCTAGTGGCAGCACAGGCCAGGACCCCATCATGGCCCTAGGTGGCATTGCTAGCTACTCACATCAGGCTGATCTTCACTAACTGTTGGGTCCCATTTTGGCCCTGGTTTGGGCCTTGTGCAAAACTCAAACCTGCTTGAGTTTCTGTGGCCCTGTGAGTTTCTATGAGACAGCCTAAGTCTGGCTCGAGTTTGAGACCCATCTTAGTCACTTCCGTACTGGAGTGATTCAATAGGACCTGTTTGGCCCTGCCTCTGCTCAGCTGCTGCTGATGTAGAGCTTTGCAATTGGCCCTGTCAGTCACTCCATACCCTCCGTCACCCTTTCTCTCCCCCTACGTCATCTCACCCCACCAAATCTCCTCCTCCCTATGCTCCAAGTTTATATGAACAAGAGGTCGTTACATTAAAGTTGAGTTCCTGCCTCAACAAGACTCTTGGCTGGGTGTGTTTCTTTGGGCCGCTGACACTCACCATCCTGCTCAGCCCCAGAGAAAGACCTGGCTGGACTGGGACCTCTCTCCTCTCGCCTGGACCTGCCGGCAAGGAGCTGACAACTAACCTTGAATGTCCAGTTCTCCCTCTTTTCATTGTGTGCACATCCTTCTGTTTCTCTTTATCTTCCCTTTCTTGACCACTTACTTGTTCCTCTTAGTAGTGTACAGGATCTCTGTGTGTCTGGGTTCATCTTGGGAGGGGCCTTGGAGTGCTATGCTCCATGTGTGCACTACGGCACCAGGCAGGGGTCATCTCCAGCATGGTCTACCTTGTCCTCGCATGGCCTGCACAGCATGCTACTGATGGTCACCTCAGGCTAGCTCCCTGTCCAGGCCCCATGGTGCTGATCTGGTGGTTATCTCAGGCTCACTCCTCAGCAGACCTATTCGAGGATCATCTGTCTCCAGCTCATCCCTACCTGGGGCCCTCAGTCCTAGGCAGAGTTCTTCCAGTCTGTGGCTTGCTCCCAGTCCTAGGAGCCATCAGGGCTTGCATGGTGCTGGACTGATGGTTGTCTCAGGCTTGCTCTTTTCAGGGAATGTTAGGATACTAATCTTTCAGAGGTTCACAGGTCAGAACACTGAGCACAGACATAGCTTCTTTCCTCTCAGCCACCTACAGAGGCACAGGTGACAGCAGCTGAAAGGAGATGGAAAGGGCCACACGATAGAATTGGCACCAATGAAATGATGGAAGAGGATGTCTCAGTGGGCCCATGCCGAGGCATCTCTTCCTCCTGAGGGACCAGCCACACGAAGGTATAGCATAGAATAGAGTTTATTCAGGGCATGGGGAGGGGAGCCAGGAGGGTAGTAGAGGCAGAGAGAGAGAGAGAGAGGAGAGAGAGAGAGAGAGAGAGAGAGAGAGAGAGAAGAGAGTAGAGGAGTAGAGGCTGGCCATGACCACATGGAGAGAGGAGGGAAGGGGAAAGGGGAGGGGCAGAGAAGAACCTGCAGGTGAGAGATCAAGGGAGCAAGAGAAAGAGGAGGGGGCAGACAACCCCTTTTATAGGTGGGCAGGCCTACCTGGCTGTTGCCAGGTAACTGTGGGGAGGAGCATACCTGACTGCCGCCAGGCAACTGTGGAGGTGGAGTTTAGACAGAATACTAATAGCAGCCACTCCTTCAATGCTTCTAGGGGCATGAAACTCAGGTATGTTTAACAAACAGTGAACCCTCATGATGCAGGAATCTGTAAGCACGGGGAGGAGGCTGTATCTGTTCACAGATCAAAGCTCATAGAACTCCTCCAGCTGTAGCTCTATGGCTTTTCACTACAAGCTGACATCTTTTCCAATACCAATTTAATTTTTTTTTTATATTGTGGGAAAGTAGCACAGAATAATAGAGGGGACAGAATTTTGGCAGTCTGACAAGGTCTCGGCCTGGCTACCGGCTGCCTCTGCTGGACCTGCTGGTAATCTCTCTGGACCTCAGTGTCCACATCTACAACATGGAGGACGGTACTGCTCCCAGTGTACAGATGACAGCCAGAGGTCCAACCAGCTTCCTTACTGTCCCCTTTCTCCATTACATTCTTCTACATCCCATGTGGCTTGTCTGCGTAAACTGTCCCAGCTCCTTGTTAAAGTAGAGACATTCATCAACTACCTATCAAAACCCCGCTGGGCTTTTCTCTGAGGCTATTTTGAGACCCTAGTAAGAGAGTGTGTTTAATACAGCGCTGCATCTCAACGTGTTATGATTCACGCTTTTGTCACGAGAGAGTCTGAACTCGTGTAAATATCCAATTACTATATATTTAGTGGTGATATTTAGAAAGCCTGAAAGAATCTCAGCTCCTGCTACGGTTCTGAATCGTCCTTATTAAGAATCAAGTTAATTACTCCCAAACTTATTAGTCATTTCCCCCATTAAAAAAAAAAATCGTATCACAAAATTGTTGAAAGGGAAGGCACCATTCAAAGCACCCATCTGGCAGTAGACAGAAACATTTTTTTCCCCTTTTGCTTGGCTTTCACTCACATTGTTACTGTTAAAATACCGAACGCTTTTCTAATGACTATTGACCTCGCGGTTTAGGGATGCATTCTGGTCTTTCCCACACAGCTCTTAATTCTATCCTTGCTTATTATATACACTCATGCTAAAGATGAAACAGCAGCTCCATGGCTTTCATCCATTGGTCTAATTCCCAAGTATTCTGAATTCCTATACTTCTCCTCCCATGGACAGCTATAGCTGTCTTGCAGTTCACAGGAGACAATGTTCAGATTTGGGGGTTGGCCTGATCCCGTGTAGGTCTGAAGCTTGTAACCACACCTGCTATGAGTTCACGAGTCCACATGCCTCACACAGACCTGTGCTGCCCTTGAGTCTCTGCTTTGGTTCCTATGATACAGGTTTGTTTGTCTCACCACGAGTCTTTCTTCAAGGTCTTTATGCAGTTGATACAGGGCAGGTGCTGAGTAAACGCTAATTAAAAAGACCAGCTTGAAACTATCTGTCTTCTTTTAAGATTTATTTTCTTAATTATATGTATATGTTTGTGTGTTTAGCTATGAGGCCAGACAGGGTGTTTGAGTTGGAGTTACAGGCAGTTATTAGCTGTCTAGCGTGGGTGCTGGCACTGGGGACCAAAACTCTGGTATTTTGCAAGAGCGGCAAGTTCTCTTGACTGCTTAAATACCTTAAGGACACTGTCTACCTCCAAAGGTCACAGTTTGCTTCTGAGGACAGCAATACAAGCTCCTAATGTTCTGCAAAGACTCTTATACATATGTATGGTAAGCTTCTTCTTGGATTAGAGTACACTTACTGCTATTGATGGGCTTATGTTCTGAGGAACATGCGTCAATGGTTAGTTTCATGTAACACAGAGATACACTTCTCATTTGTTTTAACACAGGACTCATAGCTCGTATATGTGGACTCTGGGTTGGCTATTTAAATGACCTGAATCTTAGTTTTCTCATTTGAAAATGGGGTCAGTGATAGGATATATATCTCACAGTCTTGTCACAGGATTGCAATAGTCCCTGTGTACTTGAAGTATTCGGAAAGACCTCTGGCTTGCAAGATGACACAAGAGATACAATAGGAGAAGCCAGACCTGAAACCATCCCCTTCATTCATTTAGTTAGGAGGTAAATAATTCATATAAGAGTTGAGTGGTATGAAAGTTAACATATCTGCCAATTCTTGTCATATAGGGGCTGTGTAAATATGGGGTGTGTGCTTAAATTATTTTAGTTCACAGCCTTTGAATGTTAGGACCAAGCAGTTGGAAATTCCTTAATCTGAGAGCTGTGGCTGCCTTGAATCATCTCCAGAGTAAAGACATCTGGGGCACAAAATGGAGGGCTCTTTCCCCACCGTGGGTAATCCTACCAAGAGCACTTCATCATCCTGACACTTGATCCTCCGTTCTGCAAAAGGCAGAGCCTCCTTGACCTTCGCCCATGCCACAGCGCTGCTGTGGGATCTTAATGAGATAAAGATGATGAAGCACTTCAATTTCCTTAAGCAGGGACGAGGCAGATATGTCATTTTTATTAGTCCGAATCTGAAAGTGCTTTTAATGAGCATCTTAGACTCCAAAATGTGCTACTTAACTTTATCTGTTTGGCATTAACCAGCAAGCACTGGCCTCATTGAAAATAAGGCCACAGGGCAGGATTTTCCTCATATAGAAATGTATACACCAAAGCTATGCGGTTTCTTTTGTTTTTATAGCCATGAATCATCTAAATAGATGGTGATGTGTTTCGTAGAATAGTATATATCCATTATGGCCGTGTTTCCCCAAAGCAATCGAACGAAGACAAAGAAATCCTCGTGATGCATTATTGATGTAATTTATTTATGTAAGTTTCCATGCATGCCAATGCTAGCCAATCTTATATGTGTGTTGCCTGCTTAGGAATGAGTGTGAAAGGGTAACAGTGAAAATAAAGACATCCAGAGAGAAAGCTGGAATATTTTTCTCTGTTTTGTTGTTATTGTTTGCTTGTTTGTTTGTCTCTTTGTTCTGTTTTTAGACAGGGTCTTGCTATATAGCCCTGGCTGGCTTGGAACTCATCACATAGATCACGGTGGCCTCAAATTCACAGAGATTCCCCATGAATCTGCCTCCCAAATGCTGGCATTAGAGGTATGCCCCACCATGCCTGGCTAAAAACCAGTACATTCTTTGATTGTACTGCATGCCAGATTAGTGGCAGGTATGTTGAAATATATTGATTAGTCATCTCTCCTATTCTGCATTTGGTGAGAGTCATGCTTCTACTTGATCACACAAAGTTACATTTTTGCTGCTAGTGCTGCTACTGCTGCTACTATTCTGTAGTAGCATTTGGCAATTCCACTATCACACACAGGATGTAAATTCTTGCTCTTGTACTTAATAAGTGACACTCACAGGGCTATAAAGAAGTGGGACAAGAGGGAGGGTAGAATCTTGGAAGGCGAAAGTGATGTGTGGGTGAGATGAGTGTGTTTCCATCCTTAGGGCTCTTGGCCTGAAAACAAGATCAGCCAGTGCCAGGCAAGCGAGTAAACCTGGCCCAAATTCCTTAGTCTTGATGGCTTATTTAGCAGAGGACACACTAGCTATCAGGAGGAAAATGGGCAAATCAGATAGGTGAGTCTGAGGAGAGGGTACGTTGACTTCTGTCTGCCAATCATGTACTTCCGTCTGCTGCTATGGACCACTGAGGCTCATCTGCACAGGCAGTCTCTACAGGCTTTCATTCATTCATTCATTCATCTATCCATCCATCCATCCATTCATCTATCTAATCATCTATTCATCATCCATTCATTCATCCTTTCATTCATCATCATCATCCATCCATCCACCCATCCACTCATCCATTCAACATCCATTTATTCATCCATCCATCCATCATCATCATCCATTCATCATCCACTCATTCATCCTTTCTTCATCCATCCATTCATCCATCATTTGTCCATCCATCCATTCATTCATTATTTATGTGTTTATGTTCACATGTAAGGGCACATGCTCCATAGTGCATATGTAGAGGTCAGAGTGCATCTTTAGTCTATCTTTCTACTACCACATGGGTTCTGGGGACCAACCTCTGGTTGCTGGGCTTGTCTTTACCTGTTGATCCATCTCATTGGGCAGAGGTGTTGCTCACCTCAAGCATGGCGTCTACACATCTGGGTTTAGCCAAACCAAAAATAAACAGGCAAATAAACAAATAAAAACAAGCAAAGTGTTCTTTGTTCTTTGAGGAACAAAACAAAATCTAGCTTTTTCTATATATTCATTTACAATGTCTGGGATATAATCCAAGATTTTCATGACATCAAAAGAAAAAAAAACAGGAAAACACAAAAGGGCATTTATATCCTTATTTTTTTATGTGTTTATACATAAATATGTATTTACATAAATAAATTTGTATTTACATACAGCCTTGGCTAGCCTGGAACTCCTCTATATAAGAGACTGGCCCTGAAGTCAGGACAAACTGTCTGCCTCTGTCTTTAAATGCTGGGATTAAAGGCATTTGCCACTAGGTCCAGCTGACATTATACCCTTAAATGGATTATTCTGCAAAAGAGGAACAGTGGCTTGGGACTTTATCTTATAAAGCTTTAAAGAGAAGAGAAGTGTCAGCCGTAACAAGCAGAATGAGATAAATAATGATAATTAAAAGAAATCAGGGGGCTGGAGAGCCGTAGAGAAAACAAAGGTAAGTGCTGTATCTGTGGAATATGCCAATAAAAGCAATCAAGATGGGTGAACTCCTAGCTAGACCAATGAGATGAGCAGCATCAGAAATGAGGCGGGACCTGTCTTCATGGGTCCTGTATAAAAAGAGTGCGGTCAAATTACAAATGGTAATGCGCCAACATATGGAATAATGTAAATCAAAAGGTTTCCTTAAACATTAAAATTTAACAAACAGCCATTGTATGAAACCTGTAATAACCCAAGGTCTAAAGACCTTGCATTTGTTCAAACAAAACTTTATAAACCTTCCTACAAATGACAGCAGCTGGTGGTTCACAGATCAAATGGCATTTCTAGATCAAATCCTTCAGTCGTATGAGGGACAGATGAAAAAAGCAAGCTCTCAGTTCTCATTGAGCAGAGGAGGAAGGATTACTCCTGTTTGTTTTAGGAGGGATGGTAACTCTGACACCGAAACCTGACAAAACATTGTGACAGAGAAATTATGGAACAATGTCTTCATCAACACACAAAAAAATCTACAGTAAAATATCAGCAAGATGCTTCCATCATTATGTACAATCAAGCAAAGTAGGTTTTCTTTTAGGAATATAGGCCTGGGTTAGCTCTCAAAATGTCATCAACAGACTCTGCTACTTAAACAAAAATCAAGCATTTTAAAAACATGTATCAGGGCTGGAGAAATAGTTCAGTGGTAAAGAACACTTACTGGTCTCCCAGAGACCTGTCTTAGGTTCTTAGCACCCCTGTCAAGAGCTCTACCATCCAAATACACCAGCAGCTGGGGAATCTGTCGCCTCTTCTGGCCTCCTACGGTACTGCACACACATACGCCAACCCATACACAGACACATACACAAAATGAAATAGTAAAAAAACTAAAATCTACAATCATTTCGATAAAGTCCGAGAAAATTTGTACAATTTTGCTCTGACCTATGATAAAAAAACATGACATCAGAGAACAAAGGGATTCCATCATGATGATCTCTGAAATAACCATTAGCAAGAGAGTAAAATTTTCAGGAAAAAAACGGCAAGGGTGCTCACTTACTGTATCCATTCGGCTTTGCGTTGGAGGCAGCGGAGTTCCTGCCAGGATTACAGGAGAGAGGTAGAGCTACCATGATTCTATGTTGGTACACCAGTTGAAAGTCCTCGGGTCATCTAGCTATGGCTCCAGGTCACATAAGCAAAGTTGGAAGTCTGAGAGTCACTTTAGAGATGGGGAAATGTTTTAGCACATACACTGCTCTTGCAGAGGACCTGAGTTCCGTTTCTAGGACTCATTGCTGCCTCATCAGAACTGTTAGTAAGTCTAACTACAGGGGTGTCTATGCCCTATTCTGGCCTCTTTGGTCTCCTATACTCATATGTACATACCCACAACAAGACACAGAAATTAAAGATGAAATAAATCTTGCAGAAGCAGATTCAGTGGCTTCCAGATGCTAACAGTACATATTTTTAAATTAAACTTCAAGAAACAGTTTAAGTAGTGTAGTGTCTAAACTCTGAGATTCTTCAGAAATGAATACTACAAAAGACATTCAAGATTGTTACATTAAAAATGAGAATAACATTGATGGAAATTAAAGAGAACATACAGAGATAGCAAGGTCTACTATGCTTATGACCTTAGTGTTAAACGTGTTTGTTTTCTCCAAAATTTCCCATGGACTCACACAATTCAGATCACAATGCCACCAGGCTTTCTGAAGAGGCTGGCAAGCTAATGGTACAACTCATGTGAAAATTAAAAGACATTCCTGGGGATGAGAAGACAGCATGTATTTGCCACACACATGCTGGATCTTGGTGAGAGACTTTGTCTCAAAGAATAAACAGGATGTGCTTGAAAAATTACATCCGAAGTTTACTTCTGACCTTCACTTGCATGCAAGTACACCTGTACACACACACACACACACACACACACACACACAAAACACACACACACAGAGCCACTAATCTTGAAAAAGAACAAAATTGAAAGATCTGAATTGCTTGAAGGCTTATCAGTCATCAGAAAAGCACATGAACTGTTAACGGTGTATTCCATGGGACAGAATACACAGCCTAGCAACAGACTTGGCATTTGGCCAATTGACTCTCCAAGAAGATACCAAGCTAAGTCAATGAAGGAGACAATGGTCTTTTCTTATTTTAAATAACCTACTCTGGGATGACTAGATAGATAAGAGGAATAAGATGAATCTCTTGCTTTTCTCAGAAAGTCCATATAGCAAATATATCTAAATGAACACAAAATTAACTCTAAATGTAATTATGAAAATTATACAGTTATTCTTACATTAATGGAGTGTGTGTGTGTGTATTTACATGCCATGGTACATGTGTGTAGGGAAGAGGACATCTTTCAGAAGTCACTTCTCTCCTTAGATCATGTGGGTCCCAGGACATCAGGCTTGGCAGCACTGCTGAGTCAGCTCAAGGTCCTTTAAAATTACAGTTCTCTGAGGGAAGCAGGAAAAGACTTTCCTATTCTGGATGTATAAGCATGAATTTCTTAAACTAGACCCAAAGAAACAAAAGTATTGATATAAAATATTAAAATTAGAAGGCATTAATATTTAAAAGTTCTGTCCCCTAAAAACTACCACTAAGAAAATGTACAGGTCAGTCACAGCCTGGGATGAAATATTTGCAAAGCTCGCCCAATGGATTGTCCCCATGGTTTGTAAAGAGCTCTGATAAATCAGGACAAAAGTCAAACAACTTATGTTAAAATTAGTAACAAAGCAAGATTTTTAAAATGTTAATCATAAAATCTGGGTAGGACCTGGCACATAATCAGTACAAACATAACTCTGCCCTAGTAATATCTTTTAAAAAATACAGGAAGCAGGACTGTTGAGAAACTTTCGATTTTTATTTTCTGAGACAGCATGTCACTAGTCAACTCAGGTTGACGTCTAAGTCATGATTCCCTTGCCTCAGAAACCTGAGAGCAGGGATTATAGACAGGCGGCACCACATCCAGCCAGAAATTACTTTCCGGAATGGCCAGGTGTGTTCTCTGATGCTGTGAACAGGTCTGTGTCTAGTTATGGACACTCCAGGCCTGTTGAGACATCCCCATCCCGACAACTCTAAATGAACAAGGCATGGCACCAGGCTCCCATCTGTAACACTTCCTAGAGTCAGGGTAAACGCTTCAGTCATTTCCAGGACTGAGGCAGAACATTTGGGAGAGGTGGCTTCTCATTTTCTTTTTGGAATTTTATCAAACAGTGCTCAAAGGCTCTGTGTGCCAGAGGAGGAGGAAAGTCTGGTCGTGCCATCATGCTGAGTTTGATGTCCATATGGACCACTTGGTCTTGTCAGAACTCCTGCGTGCTACTCTCTCTTTCTAGTTTTATGTTCACTGGGTAGGGTGTCTGGAATGAGCAGGCCAGGATCAGAATCACGTCTCTGCCTCTTGTCAGCTTCCTGCTTCATCACAGACACTCCTTCACGCACACCATCTTTCCTCTCCCATGGGTTGGTGACCCTGCCACCAACAGGTACAATGTAGTTTTTCTTTGCAGTCAGGGACTTGGTTTCTTCAGCAGCTCTGTCCATGGAAAGATTCAGTATCAAGGGTCTGTAACTGGTCTGGTTTTCTAGCACATATTTTATGTTTCCAGAGATAATTTATGCCATACCCAGCATGAAGCAGTGTTCAGATTTCCCCAGGAAAAGACACACAGCGATTACAGATGCTGATTGTGTGTTTGTGTGCATGTGTGTTTCGTGTCATACAGTATTACTTTGTTATATTAAGCACGCCACTTAATATAAATTGTATTATCATATTTAAATTATTGTGGGAGGCTTTAATGGTGAGATAGTCTACATGAGATTCATTTATAACTGAACACACTATCATTTTCTCTTTTTTATTTGGACGAGATTAGTATCATCTCTTGACATGAATGCAACCTGTATGACAGGACTCTGAAAACAGCTTTCATCAATGGAGCTGGGATGTCACCAGGTCACTTTAAGATGGAAGACCTGGGGAGGGTTCCTCACTATCTGGGTGACTGCCTACCCAACCTTCCTGATGGGTAATTAAATAATACCTAATTAAATACCCAGAGAAGGTCAAGCTCCAACCCTGCCTATTTTAATGCCAAAGGGAAGAGATGCAGTCATTTAGACACCCTGCCTACACGCACACCAAGAGAATCAAGGTCCTGGCACTAATTGTCCTTGGACCCACCACAAGTTGATTCTGACTTGTACAATGAAACAAGTGAGACTTGAACCCCAGGCTGCAGGGGTTCCTCTGCCTGTTAGTCAAGCTTTGTTGGGTCTACTTGAGGACACTAATTGTGCTGTGTAGGCTGTTTGTAATGAACTGCCAGCTCACCAGACCCAAATTCAGCACGTAGAGCATTCAAGCGCTGTGACCAATGAGTGTGTCTTTCAGATTTTAGGCATGGAGACTCCTCTCTGAAAGGCCATACTCCCTTGAAAACTCTGCATTTCAGGAAAATGGATGGAGAAGAAATTTTGAGCCCAGGAAACATTGAGAAATGTAAGCCAGTTGCCTTTTGACAATTCGGCTCCAATCTGCAAGGTCTTGTTGGACTACAGACTCACAGTAAGTTAAGTGAGGCAAAGGACCTGCATTCTGTCAGTGCATGGAGATGAGGAGACGTCTTTTGTTTCCTGACAGGGGCTTGAACCGGCCTATCACACAGCTGGTCACAGAGAATGCATAACCAAGATCCAGGTGTTTTCGGTCCCATTACACAGACACACAGATATCTCTTCTCCCCACAGGAAAGTCTTCCAGCTGGCTGCAGGGAGAACAGGTGGTTCTGTGGATTTCCGGGGGAAGGCATCCCTCCAAAGAAAATGGAATTGTGTTCAGAGTTTGCAAGCAGAGGCTCTTATTAAAAGGCACATGCCAGGAGCTGGAGAGAAGGCTCAGCATTTAGGACTGCTTCCTGCCCTTGGGTTCTGTACCCACACTCACATGGCAGCTCACTGCCATCTGTAACTCCAGTCCCTGGCTAGCTCTTGTGGGCCCTGTACACATGTGTGCAGGCAAATACTCACACACTACTTTTTAAAAATCATTAAAACTATGCATTTCAGGCATAGGTATTATGTCTAGAATAGTACAGAAACACAACGTCAGTTTGTCTATCATCATGGGTCTCATTCAATTATTTCAAAGAGTTTTAATATACTCTGGATATGAAGACTCTTTATGAACAGTGAATACACATCAAGAATTTCCAAAGACAGTAGAATGTGCCAATTGCAATGTATTATAAGTACATGGAGAATTCTAAAAGCTAGGCCCAAAAATGAAATAAATTTCTAATTCCCTGAGCTGGGTGTGTAGTGAAGGGATCATATTTGCCTGCAGTGGGTTAATATTGGGTTGAATAAACTATATTATTTGATTGATTTCACTTCTTTATATTTAGTGTTTTAAACACCAATATAAATTTTTTTTTTACATTGAACATACACCCTAAATTATATTTCTTCTGGTTCAGGTAGGTGGGCAGACAGATGCAGATGATGAATTTGTAGGATGACTATTAAGTAATTTATAATTTATACATAAATTATATGCATTTATATGTATATGTACTTAGATATATGTGTCTTAGTCAGGGTTTGCACTGCTGTGAACAGACACCATGACCAAGGCAACTCTTATAAAGGACAACACTTAACTGGGGCTGGCTTACAGGTTCAGTCCATCATCATCAAGGTGGGAGCATGGCAGCATCCAGGCAGGCATGGTGCAGAGAAGCTGAGGGTGCAGGAGTTCTATATTATCTGAAGGATGCTAGAAGAAGACTGGCAGCTAGGATGAGGGCCTTAAAGCCGGTGCCCACAGTGACACACCTACTCCAACAAGGCCACACCCCCCCAATTGTGCCACTCCCTGGACCACGGATACACAAACCATTGCAGTAAGCCTCATATGTATATGCCAGTTCAGAATTATGCAAATACATACATCTTCTCAGATTGATTATATGTGCTCCAATACATGCTGGATATTTAAAAAGATTTACTTCTATGTTTAATTATGTATATGTGTAAGTGTTGGAGAGGGGATTAAGTGAGTATGTGAACCCAGGTGTTGGCAGAGGTCAGAGGTCAGAGGTCAGAGGTCAGATGTGTTGGATCTCCTGGAGCTAGGGTTATAGGCAGCTGGTAGCTACTTGACATGGATACTGGGCAAGGAGCTGGGGTCCTCTGCAAGAGCCAATTGTGCTTCATCCTCTGAGCCATCTCTTCTTCCCAGTGCTGCATATTTTAAACGTTGGTTCAAACATTTTTTCACGTCTCGTGTGACATTACTTTTTCCTTGTTTAGGACCTGGGACAATGGTTAACAAGCCCAGTATGTTTGCACCGGAAAACCAGTTTCCTGGGCCGACAGTTTCCCAGTGGTGTAGGGAAAAAAATCGAGTCCTCTTTCTCTCTGACACGGGTGCATTATTGTCCCAGGGAAGGCGGTAGCTGCTCTTCTCAGCCTCCACATGCAGATGGTCTGTGCTTGGGCCACAGCTGCCTGAAGCCCACAGAGAACAGCAGCTTAATAGTTCAGTGACGCTGTCCACAGGCAGAGGTGTCCTCTAGCCTCCTGCCTTCATGTCGAGTCTCCTTTCCTGAGCAGAGAACTCCAGGGAAGCATACCCCAAACAGCATTGGGATTGGGTGTGGGTTAGATGAAACAAAGTTGGTAGGGCCTTGACATATTGCCCAGTTATACCAAGCACTCAGTCAACCCTGGTTGCTATGGTTACAGTTTCTAATACTTAGGTGTAATCTTGGGCCTTCTCTTCTGAGCATGCCCAGAGACATACTTTCCTGTCCTCTTTGAGATGGCTGTGTCACCTTTAGGGCCAAAGGATGACAAAGTAAGAAATGTTATCACTCCTTGAAAGACATTTACTGGGAGGGCAAAAAATCCTGAATGTTGTCCTTTTATGACACAATGTTGGCGCATCACCTCAGGATAATAGATGGCTCATGCTTATAATGTCAGAAGTAAGGAGACTGAGGCAAGAGGAGTGCTCCATGTTCAAGACCAGCCTGAGATCCACAGTGAGACTCTATCTCAAACCAAACAACAGATATTGCTGCCATGGCCTGGTGTAGCAGAATGGTTGGAACATAATTCCATTAGCCTACATTGATAATGCATTGCGAACAAGAAATAAACCCCCATTGTTAAAGTTAGTAGACGTTTAGGGAGCTGTTTATCACAGCAGCCTAGCTTAAATCAATCTGACTCAAACTACTGTTGCTCAAGACAACCTTTGCTGAATCAGGTTGTAAGCTTTGCATTTCCAAGGGTCCCTGGCTCAACCTTTCCCAGATAAAAATAAGCAATTTGGTAATTCTTTCGAGAGCAATAGTAAGTCAATCGCCACCTGGTGTACAGGGAGAATCGCATCTCTGTCCAATCCAAGTGACGGTTCTCTTCCTGGTATGACCACCAAGACTTTCCTCTCTGAGGAAGCGGCTTCTTTCAGCTACGTGTGCTTGGCTGCAAGAATTTTCTCTTATATAACAGGTTTTTATGATCAAGAGCCTTTTCATAATATCGCACCAAGGCTATTAAATAGACCGGAAACTACAGATCATAAAAATGTCAACAGTGAAACACTCATTTCTCTGCAGGTTGAGAAATAAAAATCAATATCTGTTAACTTACTCCTCAAGAACAGAGGGAAACAAAGGGAGATTTCAGTCTATCTGTTGGTAATCTTTAGTCCAAGTTCATGAGTTCATTGTTGTTGATGGCTAGAAGGGGCCTCAAAGGTCATCGTAGCTATCCCCATGACTGCTCATATTAAGTTCATAGTGGCTCGTGCCAAGATATTCAGACACAGAGACAGGAAGATCCTGAATTTCTAATAATACATTTTAAGAGATAATTAATGATTTTACAGCTTTTCAGAAGCAAGAAAGCTGAAATTTGTTGTGGCAAGAACAGCATTTCTTAATAAACACTCCAAGGAGCAAGAGGCTTCCAGAACAGCCAGTGTGATATTTTAGGTAAATACAAGTTTTTTCATCAAGATTCTTGGGAAAAAGAAGTTGAAATTGGCCTAAAATGTTTGGAGAATTTTCCCAGTGGGACAGGCCCACACTTCCCTCTCTTCATTTCTTTCATTTCCTTATCTGGTCTGAAACGAAGTGCATTGATTTCAGACTGGTGCCTGGAACTCAAGAGAGACATCCTGGATCAACAGTTAGGGCAAGCGCTTTGTTTTCTTCCAAGAGATAATTGCTTGCGCTTGCCTGCTTGAGAGACAGACGCAATGTGTCAGCTCTGCAGTCCAGGAGCTGTGTGGACCATCCACTGTATGGTGACCAGGGTTATCGGTGGATCCAGTGGCTACAGCGAGCATTTGGGAAGAGCTGATAAGGGTGAAATGGCCCTGTGTCAGGAAGAGACAGGACAGGGGTTGCTGAAAAGAAGTGGGGGTAGTCTTTCTGAGACAAAGCATGGCCAAGAGGATGAGATTCTAGTGGCAGACTTCCCCAGGAGGGAATCTCACCAAGCCCCACAGTGTCCTACCTTACTATCTTCATGCCTCTGGTCTTTCCTTCAAAATCATGATGAGAACAATGCTTTCTATCCTATGGGGCTATATTTGCAAAGCATGCAACAAGAAAAGCATGGTGAGGTGTGAATGTGTGTGTGTGTGTGTGTGTGTGTGTGTGTGTGTGGTGTAGAGAGAGAGAGAGAGAGAGAGAGAGAGAGAGAGAGAGAGAGAGAGAGACAGAGAGAGAGAGACAGAGACAGAGACAGAGACAGACAGAGAAACTGAGAGAGCGCTTTCGGTGTGATTCTTCCTCAAAGCCCATCTCCTTTATGTTTGAGACAGGGTCGTCTGTCACTGAACCTGGAGCTCATCAACCGGCCTTGGCTGGGTGGGCCATAAGCCCTAGGGAAGCTTCCCAACACTGGGATTGCAGCCATGTGCTAGGATGCCAGTCTTCTTACATGGATTCTGAGGATCGAACTCGGATCCTTTGACAACTACATGACCTCATCATAGTTGTAAACCATATTTATCATATGGAAGTTCAAAATTCATCTTGAGCACTCCAGTAATAGTGGAGGGCCTCATGTATGAACTAGGTTCCATGTCGGAAGCTTGATAAATGGCAGTGGTCTTATCTGAACGAATTGAGACTACTTACGACCCTTTCCAACGTAGTGAATGCTCTTTAGCCTTTGATACCCAAACACTAAGCTGCCAGGCTTGTGGGTGTGAGAAGGCTGCTGTGGGCCCAACCCAAGTCTTAGAGGCTCTGCAGTGAAAACAGCCTTACCAGTGAGTGGCAATCACGTGTCATGAATGGAATGAATCAAAGAACCATGTTCCCTTTGGGACCTTCAGAAGCTGGGCAGAGATGGAAGAACCAAGTGGTATGGAGGGGGTAGGCAGGGAAAAGTGGTAACCAAGGAGGACACAGATGGTGCTCTCTGTGAGCTCCCATGCATGGATCTAACACAGCCCAAAGCTTCCTGTAATGGCCTGCCTGGCTCGTCCTACAGACAGATAAATGTCTTAAGAATAGTATCTGAGATGAAGACCACGGCGCCAGTCTCTGTGGGTGGTAGCAGTGGCTCACTAATGAATCATATCAGAAGACTGAGTCTTTGGGGAGCTAGGATGTGAGAGTTCCCCGTGGAACAACCTTCCATTGTTGGCTTGCTCAGGTAACGTTTGCCAGGGAGTCACGATATTACTGGGGAGAGAACCTCTCATGACTCAGACCTAGGAAGCTCTGTCTAACTGAGGCTCTAACACCCTACATAAGATTCTGAGATGTTCCTCTTAGAAGCGTAACACGATTGAGCTGGGCTGTCTCACCTGTAGAGTATGGATGAAGGTCATCACAGCATATGACTGTAAGGTTTATTTTGCACACACACCATTTGTCATGCTTGTATCTGGCTTACATCACTCAGCCCACTGATTCCAGTCCCATTCATTTTCCTGAAAATGTCCCAGTTTCATTCCTCATCATGGACCCATAAAATCCCAGTGTGTGTTCTGTACCTGCCTCTCTCCATCCATCCGTGTGTTGATGGACACCTAGGCTGGCTTCATTTTTCCTGGCTATTGTGCATAGCATAGCAGCTGTGACTTGGGTGTCCTTATATGTCGACTCAGAATACTGGAGGCATATAGCCATGAGTGGGATGACATGTCCTGTGGTTGTTATGATTTCAGTTTTCTAGAGGAACCTCCATCGTGGTTTCCATGGTGACTATACATGTTTACATTCCCACCAGAAGTGAGAAAGCCTTCTTATGTAGGGGGGTTAGATCCTCAGTTAGACAGCATTTATGCTGACTATAACATTGTCACATAGAAAATACTATTATACCTTGGGAAGGTGCCAGCAATTATAATTCAACCCCTGGCTCTGACCATGGGTACCTTTTCCTCAATACCTTTAGCTCTTCATTGGGGCAAAGGTCTTCATTTTGCTATGTCCTAGCTGTATCTTCCATAAAGATATGTGGTTCCCTTTACAGGGTAGCCAGGAAGAGTCAGTGAGTAATGGCTACTCTGGTGGTAACCATGGTAACCATGGGGTGTACAGTCAAGGTTCTCTTTGAAGATTCTGGTAAGTTTTAAAAGGGATGGGATAGAGGAAGGTGGACATCTGAGAATTGGGACTATATCCAGAACCCAAGGGAGGACAGTGATGAACAGCACAGATAGGAGAACTAGACAGGAAGGAGGAGGGTCTACATAGACTACCATCGTCTTTCTCTGGAATATAATATATCAATAGCACTAGATATAACACAGGGTGTGGGTTATATGTATGTTATCTCCAGTGTTCAATTTCAGTCAGGTTCTTGTGTCATTAATCTTTGTTTGTCTAGGTTGTAAAATCATAATATTTCAAAATTGTAACAGGAAAGTGATTTCCACGGTTACGGTTACCTGCTCTCATCCATTTAATATCAAATTAATCTCAAATTGGGTTAATCTCTTTACATGCGACCTATCATTTCCTACTTGTATCTACTGGATTTGAAACGTTTCCGTTTTAAAGACTGGGAAACTGAGACTCAAAGGGACATAATAACCTACCTACGTACTCAGTAGTAGGAGACCAAAGATGGTTTTTCCTCAATTCTGAGTTCCGTATCCCTAACCACTGTTCTGTCTGATGTCTCCACAGAATTAATAGAGATTCCTGAAGGACGGGAAATTCCCATTCCGCCTTTGTTAAGATCTGGTAGGAAGTGTGAAGAGGTTGCTCAAAATAAGAGAAGAAAGTTGTATGTAATAACGATGAGCTGGCAGCCAGGGAAGAGAAACCTGTCTCGTATTTGAAGATGTTAGCACATGTAAGAATGGCCAAACCTTGGCTGGAGAGATGGCTCAGTGGTTAAGAGCACTGACTGCTCTTCTAGAGGTCCTGAGTTCAATTCCCAGCATCCACATGGTGACTCACAACCACAGCAATGGGATCTGATACACATATATAAAATAAATAAAATCTTTAAAAGAAAAATGGCCAGGCCTCACAGGTCAGAGCCTGGATAGTAGGATGCTAAATGACAAGGCTATGTTGGCAAGACCCATCCTGAAGGCAGGAGGACCTACCAAGACAATCCTGCCAGCATTTGCAGGTGAAGATGGTCTTCAGTCACAGGAAAGAAGGGTGAGCTGCCATTCATACCCTGCTGCCTTTTAACACTCCATCCCTTACAGGCTGCCCACAGAGGCTGAAGACATCTCACTGGATGTCACTTTGTATGGAAGACAGAGCCAAAGCACAAAGTGTGCTGACCACATGGTCTCTGAGTGACCTGTCTCTCCAATAGTAATTCCTCTTTGTAAACGAACAGACTGACTTCATGCTGGGCGTGGAGGGGGGAGGGGATTTGCTGATCATTCAGGTCTCCTGCCTCTCTGCGTGGGGTCATCATCTTTCTTTTTTAAATGATTAGATTGGCCTCATCTAGGGAGGAGAAACTGATCGCAAGGTCTTGGAGATTTCCAGTTCAGCTCACGCTCATTCCTCTTGTTGCAAAAATTAATAGGTTGGTACTGCTGATGGATAATCCCTTTGGTGAGTGATCAACCCTAGGAGGCCCTTCTTTGAGGATTACTAATCCTGGGAAGTCCTTGGTGAGGAGGTTTTCCAACTCGGCTGTGTTTCAGGATGTTTTTCTGATATTAGCACCCAAAGTCCTAAATATTGGGTCTGGAGATTAACACTGTTCCAAAACTGAAGCTCTCTTAAGCCAGAAAGCCCCTTAGCCCCACGAGCATAGGGACAGTTAGCCGCCTACCCATTGATTGAGGAAAAATTATCAATATGAAGCTTAGAAAAAGTCAAAGCCCTTTGTGTATGTGTGCCACATTCAAACTACATGTCTAGTTTTAGAAGGATCTTTAAGCTGTCACTATCTTATGACTTCTAGAGATGAAGTCACAATATAATCATGAGTATTTTATGTTATAGCACTGCTATGTAAGCCATTTTAGAGAAGACAGGTTTTACACGAACACATAGGGGGAGGTGGTTGTTTTATGCTAGGATTGCAACCAAGTTGACATTCTTCCCCGTTGAAGACAGCTTGGGTTCTGATTTTATATCCCCAGGCAGTTGGCAGTTACTTCGTGGTGGCGTGGCATGGTTCAACAGACGGCCGGTGGACAAAGCTGTCTACAAAGCTTCTGTAACCTTCTCTTTACCCCGTAAAGGGAATGGGGAGGAGAGGTAGAAGACACTGAAAATTTGAAGAATCATTACCTATACTTCATTCATTTTTGTTTTCTGTGTCTTTTGTGGGAGATCCCTCATTCCGTCCTACCTGTCTTCACACATTCAATGCCTTGGCTGTGTTCTCTACTCCCCCAGAACTGCATTTTCCTTCCTGGGTTTCCTTCTCCTTTCAAGCTTCCGCTGCCCACTGCCTCTGCACGCTGGGTTGCCTCCATGTGAACCTTGGGCATCTCTCTATAGGGCATCATGATCTTTTGTCACCATGGACCATGTGTAGCCATGGAGTGATGGAAATCCAGCCAATTCCAAAGGTAAAGTGGACTAATACATGGGATCTATAATTTAATATGAAAAAGTAGTTGAAAATACCCAGATGTTTAGAGATCACATGACAGAAGGCAATTGTGTGAGACGTAGAGGTTAACAGGGATGTGACTAACACGAGCTTTCCTTCTTTTGAGTCCCAGGAAATTTATATATGCATATATGGCAACTCTGGTTTCTGTCGGACAATGGTGGGATTAAACAACTCCATAAATGACCTCAGAAATCATCATGCAACTTTGTATTGATGAATCTGATGTGTTTATTTATAACCCTGGATACCAGACCATACATGAGTCGTATGACTGACTTTTTGGTCATTTCTCACAAATTTCCTCATGCTTAGCTTGATCAGATTTTGATTTTGTCCCTTTGACTTACGCTCCACCCTCTCCCTAGCAAAGATGCTTCACAGCTGGCTTTGAAGATGAAGAGACTCTAAACAGTTTTTAGAAGCCAGAAAGAAGCAAGGGATAGGTTGTCTTATATCCCCAAGAAAGGAACCAGCCCTCAGACAATTAGTTTTAGATATATAGGACTCATTTTGCACATATGACCTTTAGAACTGTAAGAAAATAACTTGATAATGCCTATGTCAGGGAATTTGTAATTTTTTTCCTCCATAAAGTAATGGGAAACCTGTAGAGACAAAGAACTTCTCTCTTCTCTAATGGCTGTAAGACGATTATAATCAACAGCGAAGCTCTCCCCTAATTATACAGCCAACCTACTTCCAGTTCCCCTTACCTTCTCTACTATAAACTATAGGTTGGATCTATAAGAACAGTCTCCTAACTGCTTTCTTGTGGGATTGGGGGTTGGGGGGCGGAGAGGAGATTGTGTCTTAGTTACTTTTCTATTCCTGTGAAGAGATACCATGACCAAGGAAACTTATAAAGATAGCATTGAACTGGGGCTTGCTTATGGTTTCTAAGGGTCATCTGTGACCATTATGGCCAGGAACCTGGCAGCAAGGCAAGGAGGCAAGGAGGCAAGGAGGCATGTCACTGAAGCAGTAGCTGAGACCTTATATCTGAGCCTGAGGCAGAGAGAAGAAACTGGAAATAGCAGGAATCTTTTGAAACATCAAAGCCCACCCCAGGGACCTTCCTCCTCCAACAAAAGCCACTGCTCCTAATCCCTTCAACAGGGGACCAAGTATTCAAATATATGAGTTCTGAAGTTTTAACTAATCTTCCCACTAAGAGATAACCAATTTGATTTCTCTTCTGGTAGAAGTTTCTGGGTCTGGGTCTGAATAGAGCTCCATCTTCTCACTTTAGAAGTAGCATTGGCTGCTCCCTTTGGAAGCCAGTTTCTATGAGAGACATCTGACTTGCTATGCAGCAGCCCAAGATAGCATACGGAAAGCGAACATGAATAAGCACCCAGGTGCCAAATATATGAGCGAAACTTCCTTGAATATTAAGTTCGCAGATGAAAACAGCCGAGTAAAAGACACGATGTGCAACTTGGTAGAACCTTTGACCCAGGGAAACATGACTAAGCAGTTGTTAAATCTCCATGTATGAGAGCGTACTACATACTTCCCACTTGTGTGGTAGCTCAAGTTTGTTTGCCATGTGTAGCCAGCACGGTTATCTTAGGTGTTCTGAGGGTCACCCCCTTGCTTCCCACTACACAGACAGAATCATTGAACCCCTATCATCTGATATTCCTCCTATTGATCCCTGGAACCCTGCCATAAGACATCACAAAAGTCATTGGACATTAATGGTCTAACAGCTATTCAATTAGAACTGGACTTATTAATTCAATTCCTCTTTATGGGATTCTGAGTATGTGCCAGGCTCTCAGCTAAGCATGAAGGACTCTTCAGAGAAACCACTGGAAACGAGAAATGGGCAAAAGTCAAAGAAAAAAAAAGAATGTCTTCTTAATTAAAAACTGAGACATTCTGAGAACAAATGAAACATGGCTATACATAAAATGTGCTGTGATACAGGGTTACCCATGGCATACATGGCCACAAACAGACTTCTCTGAAGACATGAAATTTAGTCAGACACTCACAAAGGTAGAATTCTTGAATTATTCTTCCCTGACTAGACTTGATCCTATAAGATCACAGCCAAGAGAGACTCACCATCCAAGAGAGCTACTCAGTTCCATTTGGGTCTAAACTCTTAGAAGTCCTGGTATGGAATCCCGTAAAATTGTACCTCCGCTTCCCACACACTCACTATCTCAGTTTTTAGGCCTCAATCTCAACCCTCTCAGACTCTGTAGAAGACATTTCTTCCAGATATTCATCTCCATATTAGAGGTGGCATCTCAGTCACCCTTAGCTCCAACATTATAATGACCTTCTAGTCCCAATGAAACATTGTAACCATTCACAGCTGCCACATCGTGGATGACACATCTTCTGTTCTCTTTACTCATTTTAGATATCTAATTGTTGAGGTTTTGTCTTTTCCTGTTAGTGTAATCTAAGTGCTGGCCCCCAGGATCTGGAGTCTGCACAGAGCAACCTGTTCCCAGTTGATTCTGATTGGTAAATAAAGATGCCAGCAGCCAATAGCTGGGAAGAAGAAATAGAGGCGGGGTTTAAGTTTCCCATGCTAGAGACCATGGGGAAGGAGCCGTGGAAAGGTATAAAACCATGCAAGATAGAGCCGCCTTGGAAGAATAACATGCAAGAGAGAGAAGGAGAGCCACCACATAAAGGGGCTGAGAGAATGTGGCCCAGAGGGCTGCTCAAATGGGTCAAAACCTGCCAAGATGGAACATAGAAATTAGTAAGCAGTAACTTAGGGTTATCAGTAGGAAGGTAGAGTCCAATAGCATAGAGGTTAGGCAGTGGCCCAGCTATTGTGCCACCTAAGATATATTAAAATATAAAGGCTGTGTGTATGTGGCTTACCTTGGAACATAAATGGTCTAGGGTGGGAAGGAACCCCACGCTGGGATTTAAATATTTCTAACAACATTTAATATTATAATTATTGTATTTTAATTATTATATTTAGATGCTTATACCATTTAGATAACTGTGTGTATGTGGGGGGGCGAACCTCTGGTTTTATTTAGCTCAATGCAAAGAGCAACGTGAGTTATGCTGTGTCAAAATCAGTTGGTGCTAACTGTGTGCCAGGGGCCCTGGATGCTCTGACACTGGTCTCTCGGGCCACACAGCTCTTCTTAGAGCTCCGCTCTGGCCGTGTAAGAGGAGTTTTGAGCAGGGAAAGGGAAACGTCCACTCATCGTCTCCATGAGAACCCGTGGTTCTGCGTGCCATGATATTTGGGGATTGCTACAGATCTGTAGTAGAAGAAATTATTTAACCCGCCAAATTTGTCGCTGTAAGATCTCCTCCCCGAAGGAGACCAGTAAAGGAAGACACAACTCAATAATTATGGTATAAAATAGCACGCCTAGATTGGGCAGGTTTAACGCTACACTACTCTAATCCCCGGCTATGAGATCCCTTATAACTTGCAGTTATCCCAGGCCGCGTCCTTGTCCTCCAAGCTCTGGCTTCCTTCTCCCTGCTTCCTCCTGCTCCTACTTCTGCTTCTCTTCTGCTTCTGCCTCCTTTTAAATCGAATTCCTGCACTCTCTCCTCCCCTAAGCCTTTTTCTCCGCCTCCCCTTCTACTGCCCAATCTCTGGCTCTAGCCTTTATTTTACAGGTTTTAATTGGACAGAAGGTTTACAAGATGTCACCTGTGTACAGATTCAATCATCCTCTGCAGCCCCTCCCAGAAGGGTGGAACTAGGATCAAAATACAAGGCTGGGGCTATCCACTGGGAACTAGGATCAAAATACAAGGCTGAGGCTATCCACAACACAGATCCAAAGAAGGAATGATTCAGGAAGGAGAATTTGCATTAACTGTGATCACATGACTTGATAGTGCAGTGTGGCCCTTCTGCCATTCTCGGTTGTGTGACTCCACGAGAGTCACCACCTGGATAATCTCTGGAGAGGTTCCTTTAATTACTCACTTCTGCGGGAATCGAGTCCACTTTAATGAAGCTTGAAAACGCATTAGATGCGGAGAACCCGGAAGTCTTGAGTTACCGCTCTCCTCTGCTGTGAGGTGTGACTGGGGAAGACTGGCATCGGAAAAGGCCGTGAGGAAACTTCTGATCTCTGAAGAGAGGGACCTTCATATGAGTTTATGCATCCACTTCTGTGCTCACCCTGCCAGTAGACTGGTGCTAGGCAGCTGCTGAGGGTCAAACCCTCTGTCAGGCTGTTTGGAAGACTCATTTCCCACAGAACAGAAACAGCTCGGTGATGGGCGATGGGCTCACAGGTGATAAACTCGGGCTATCAAGCAAGAAGCGGTGCAGGCTGGAAAGGGTCATTTAGGGAGAATGAAGATAACATTAAGTGGAAACGACCATCCTTCTGCATGGCGCAGAGAAGGACAAAATGACTCCTGTGCAGGCTCATGTGCTCCAGAGATGGAGCCTTAGGAGGTGGAGTCTAGCTCTAGGAAAGGGGTGCCTGCTGGGTGGACTTTGTAGGTGAGAGACCAGCTCTGCCTCCAGTGGAGGTCAGACCTGAGATGAATGTAGTTTTCTTCACACTCCTAGCTCCACGAATACCACCTTACAATAACACAGTGAGCCAAAACAAACCCTCCCACCCTTGTCGCTTCTGTCAAGCGTTTAGTAGTGTCCCAGGTACTACCTAAGGATTCGTAGCTTAATAGGAAAATAGAAGGTGGTATGAGAAGATGCCTGCATTTACTATGTTTTATTACTCTTTTATTTAAGCCAGTATGTCTTGACTCAGAGTGTGGGGGATGGGGAGGTTGGCAGGGCAGGTACTCAGGAGTGCAGGCTCCAGCTCAGCTCCCTCCCTGTGAGACACAGGCTATTCATCCCATTGCCTGTGCCCACCTCAGTTGTTTCCCCGTTGTCTCTACTTCAACCCAGTGTGATTGTACTCCCACACCCTTATCACCAGATGCTTCCATTATGACTCATGACAGTAGCAAAATAGCCATTACAAAGTAGCAATGAAAATAATTGTATGGTTGGGGCGGGGGCACCACAACATGAGGAACTGTATGAAAGGGTCACAGCATTGGGAAGGCTTTGGACTGTGAAGGGTGCAAGTCTTAGATGTCCAAGGACGATGCCATCCCAAGGTTGGGCTAAGTTATAGTCTCATTCCTCCAGAATGGATGCTCGTCCTTGTCTTTAGCTTTGTGGAGAAGCCAGATGAGCTACAGAGAGCGAGCTCAATAAACCTCCCTCGCACTGACTGACGTGCTATAGAATAGCGTGGCTCAAACCACACTGGTGGCCAAACACTCAGCATGTTCTGAGTGATGGCATCCAAGGAAGTGGACCTCCCACAGGACACCTAGGCTGTGGCAGAAAATTCCCTGCCCATTGCTCATCCATCTCAATGGCAGCTGTGACATACAACTCCCTGTGAGCCCAGACTCCCCTGACTCAAATTTTTACAGAGGGGCTTAGGTGGCTGCAGATCACTTTATCCAGAACCTTCTCTGACATAGGGAAGAAGTTTTCCTACACATGAGACAGTTAATACACTGGGCGGGTAACTCATCACATGGGGTGGGGTGGTGGTGATAAGGGAACTAGACAATTCTGGGATGCTTTTCAGAAGGTTCTCTGAGGTTCTGGAAGAACTGTAGAAATGAATGCCACTGTGTGCAGGAGCAAACCTCAATAATTCACATTTTCTGCTGGTGTTTACTTCTTTCCTGTCTCACAGCTTTCTCAACTTTCTGCTCATGGGGCTAGCTCCCAGACCAAAAAAAAAACCAAAAAAACAAAACAAAACAAAACACCGGCCCTTTAGGGCCTTGTTTTGGGTTCTGTTTTCCAGGAAACCCCAAACCAGGACAGACACAGTACCACCAGTGCATCTATCTTTGAATGAAAATATATTAGCACAGAACTGGAGGTCCCATCAGGTAGGAATGAAATAAAGCAAAGCAAAGCAAGAAAATGTCCTTGTGAAGGCTGCCGGAGTCCTGGAAGAGAGATAATCTCATCGCCGGGCGGTTTCTGGGGGTCGGCGGGTGTCAGCAGTAATTCTTTTCCTCAGACTGCACATTTGTTTTTCGGACCATCCCAGATGCTGACTTCAAAAGCTTTCCACTCTGTAATGTGCTGTATGAGGCTATTTCTTCTTTCTTGCATGCCCAGTTCCATTTCGGCAGGAGATATGTCTGCCGGGAGAGCGTGATTATGGGAACACGGCTGCTGTTCTCTCCCTTCTGTGTAGTCCGGGGAGCTCAGGGGAGGTGACCGGCCCCTGTCTCCTTCAGCACGTGACTGGAATCCGGATCAGAGCCTTGCGAGAATAAGCCACGCCCTGTAATCAGGGAGGTCTCGAGCACACCAATGTGCCGGGGAAGATAAGTGGAGCAGTAGATAGCCACATGTTGAGACAGAGACACAGCCACCAGAGAAGGATAAACATCATTCTAGAATTAACCAGTGGCATGGAGGGAACTCAAACTTGAATTGAGCTCTGGTACCTCAACCTCTTTGCTTTAACATTTCTGGGTTTTGTTTGTTCATTTTTTATGGTACTGGAGAGCAACCCCATAATGAGACTGAGGCCAGTGTTCTGCCTCCACAATCTCTTTATCTGATGCATAAAGAAAAACCCAGCCTGCCCTCCCTGCACATATATATATCAGATGTACAGCTTGGTCTTCATGGGGGTCCCCCAACAGCTGGAGTAGGGGCTGTCCGTGACTCTGTTGCCTGTCTGTGGATCCCCTTCACATAACTGGGCCACATTGTCTGGCCTCAGTGGGAGAGGATATGCCTAGTCCTGCAGTGACTTAATGTGCCAGAATGGGTTGGTACCCAGGGGTGGCCTCCACTTCTCAGAGGAGAAAAGGAGGAGGTATGAGAGAGGAGCTGTATGAGAAGACATCTGGAGGAGGTGGGGGGACTTCCACTGTATTTAAAGTGAATAAATAAATTAATGTGAAAAAGGAAAAGAAAATACCAGGTTTTCCACAGTCCATAGCAAAGATGGAAAAACAAACAACAAAAAAGAATTCTTAGAAAGTTCTGGTATTTCCTTTTATAAGTGGTCATTACCTCAAAACCCAGAAAACATTAAACTGACAAAATTATCAAGCTGGATTTGAATTTTTAAGATTAAAAAAAAATTCATGGATCTGAAAGTTTTCTTGTTTTTAAAAATAAAATTGCCTGTGAGCCATGACAATTTAAGACACACTTTGTTAAAAAGGAAGAAAAGAAAGAAAGAAAAGTTATTTGTAAGATATGTCTCCTACTACTTTTAATGTCTCCAACCCAGGGATATTACATTAATTACGTTTCTCATCACCAAGTACTTGACAAGAAGCAACTCGGGAAAGAAGAGTTTATTGTGGTTCCTGGTTTACGGGGGCACAGTCCACCTTGGCAGGGACAGCATGGCAGAGGACGGCCCTGTGGCAGTAGAAAATTGAGCAGCTTGCTTGTGCTGTGGCCAGTGGGAAACAGAAAGATTTGGGCAAGATCAAAGCTTAAGGTCTAACCCTTAGTGAGCCCCTTCCTCTAGCCAGGCTCCACCTTCTAAAGGTTTTACCGCCCGCTTAAACAGCGCCACCATCTGGGGACAAAGTGCTCCAACACATGAGCCTGTAGGGGACACTTGCCACCCATACTACAAATGGACATGTCTATACAGCAACTGCAATGTCACTGAAAAGATCTTCTTCCTCATTATCATGCAAGATGCAGGTGTCTGTGACCAAATCCTGGATCTGCCCTAACTGGCTCATTCTAGAGCCAAGAGGTGGCCTGTGCTCCGTATGTCTCTAATGAGCTCAAGCAAGCCTTAGGATAGTTTCAGCAGTGCAGCCTGGAAGGGAGGTCAGGCTGTAACTGAAGGCTCTGTGTGTCAGACTAAGCCCTGAAGACTGCAGTCTCAGCTCTTCTCTGGGTTTTCTGAGTCACCAAAAGGAGGCGCCCCCTGTCGTTTTCTGTCACTCGCTTCAAGTTTTTTAATGAAGGCATGCTCTAGTCATTCTTACAGTAAGTTGCAAACTCTAAGCATCAGCTTACTAACATTTTACAGATCAAGTCTATGCCATCACCATGGCAATGACATACACGATATCATCATCATTCCAGAAACATCTTTCAGTCCTTCTCAGTCTTCACCCTCCCTAAGGTTCCACACCATGCTGGCTTCCAGGGATTTCCAGAGACCTGCTACTGGCCACAGGTGAGCTTCCTGCTTCCCATTGGCTTCTTTCGCCCTCTGTCTGGTCTGTATAGGCCAACCTTTGCTCTTGGGCATGATAACAGGTCTTATTGCATCACCAAGATTGCATCCAGTCATCTCTTGATGCTAAGTCATGGTATGCTCACCTTCGCAGTGTACAGGTTTTCTGGATGATGTGTGTGTTAGCTAATACATGGTATTATGTTTTTCAGACGTCCTTTTGGGGTGTGCACGTGTGTGTCTGTGTGTGTGTGTGCACGTGCGTGTGTCTGTGTGTTAGTGTCTCACCTTTATGTCTCCTTCCTATATCTCCTTGTGAATTAATGATGCCGGAGGTCTTAACACTCAGAGGTCATCTCAGGGTGCTCTTCTTCACAGGGGCTGTTAAAAACCCTTCCCCACTGTTGAACCAGTTGGCTGCCCTTCCCACAACTTTACAGACATCGTTTGTTGCTATGAGCAAAGGTCTCAGGCAGGTACTGCGTGACATGGGTTTTCCCACTCGCAGCCTGCCATTCCTCTTTTTCCGTTGCTGCGCTTTGATGAATGCAGGCTTCCGTGCTCACTGGTCTGCCTTGCTCATCCTCCTGAAGGTCCTTATGCACAGCATTGCTTTTCAACATGTCTGTCACTTGCTCAGGTGAGCCCCACCGTGTCAAGGTGACACTGGCTTTGGGAAGGGAGCCGAAAGACTCCTTTCTGAAAGCATGAGGGCTGGTGCTGTGTCTTTGAAAGTTCGGGAGAATCCTCCATGCAGTCAACGGGCTTTGGCTTGGTCTTGGCTCGCAGCGCTTGAGGTCAGGAGATGCAGACACCTCTCTTTGTTCTCCAGTGTACCGGGTTTCTATACTGTTCAGAGGATTTGTCAGTTTCAACTTTCAAATTGATTTTCAGGAATATCCTCACAGGGGCTCCTTGCACTTTTTATAACTAGTCAAGTTTCCTTTTACACCCCATTCATTTCCGACTGCCTGTTCTCCGTCCCCCTTCCCAGGGGCTTTGGGAGTTCGGCATCTCTCAGACAGCTAAGCCGTGGTTTGGCTGGGTTCGCTTTTCTCCTGATTGACTTTCTTCTCACTATCTCTTTCCATCTGCTTTTGAAGCTAAGTCTGCTACTTTCTGGCTTTTCCCTGCTTTAGCTTCACCCGGCAAGCTTCGTGCACGGCGCCACATTTTCGTCGCATTCTGCTCAAAATATTTCCGCCATTACCTCTTAGTTTTATTTCCACCCGTGGCATGTTTCAAAGTATACTGCTTAGATTCTGCACATGCAGGCACCTCTGGCTCCCACTGCTGCTCCTGGATTATTGTGCTTATGTGTACAGTGCTTTAGAAAATATATTCTGCAGGACTTTTCTTTTTTTTTTCTTTCCTTTCAACTGTTTAGACAGATTTTAAGATCAGAACATCATAGTTTGAAACTATCCCAGGATTACCTAAAGAGGATGTATATCCCGCAGCATCCCAGTGCACCAGTGCACACTGGGATATGCCACGGAACTCTCCACGATCTCTGCTCATATATACATGGCTTTTTCTATCAGCCACAGAGAGATGCTAAAACTGCTACTGTAAGTATGGTGGGCTCATGCGTGTAGTCTCAGCACGGAAGCCGAGGCAGGAGAATTATCCATGAATCTGAGGACACCCTAAGTGACACAGTAGGTTCTAGTTTCAGTCTGGATATAATACCTTGTCTCAAAAAAAAAAAAAATAAAAATAAATAAACAACTGAGTTTCCAGATGTGACCCTCGGATTTCCCATTTCTGCCATCAGTTCTACATTTTATGTCGGTTTTTCTATGGATTGTTAGACGCAGCTCGGCTCAGATTATCGTATCTGCCTCCTGCCTGCTTCTGTTACAGTAGAGTTTCCAAGGAGTAGCATTTCTCCCTGAAAGTTCATTTCCTCTCAGAAGAACACAGATACCAACCTACCTTTGATTAATATTTCACAAGCAAATTTATTTAAATTGTTACCCTTTAATCTTCTTTAGTTTACATGGAAACTTTATTCATACTGAGCAATGCGTAGTAGTTTTTTTTTTTTAAATTTAACCTGAGAACCTCTTCTTTCAAACAAGAGCATTCCGAGATGACTTTGTCATTGTTGGAACCGTGAGTGTGATGTGTGAGTGTTCACACTGCAGCATATTGTGTGGAGGTCAGAGGACAACTTGCGCTTGGTTCTTTCCTTTTGCCTTTACCTGGGTCTCTGGGCTCAAATTCCGATGTTTACATTTGTGTGTTGTAGGAAGAGCTAAGGTGGGAGGAGTAAGGAAAGGAAGAGGAGGAGTAAGGAGAAGAAGAGGAAAAGGAAGAGGAGGAGCTAGGGAGAGCAGAGATGTAGAAGTGATGGAGAGCCACACAGGTATGGAGAGCAGTAGCAGGTAACAACTTTTATTTAGGTTATCTAATTGGGAAACAACTCTCTTTGTATGGGGCATATTGTTATTGAGCATTGCAAAACATATAAAGCCTTTGGATAATCAAAGCATTAGAATTTCATTTGTACCATTGGTTGGTGGATGGTCTGGGCAATGCCCAGCCTTGCAGAGACAGCATGGGAGATTGGCAGAGCCATGTCCCATGCTGGCGTCTCTTGGGTGGCAGGGCTGGTGTTTCTAGCTGGCCATTCTAGCTGCGGCACACACGTGGCCTCTGGCCATGGAACATCGTGGGTGAGCTAGGCAGACTGCTGCAGATTAGATAGTCGGCTGACAGTGGCCGTTTTTAAAATATTTCCCTCAACAATGTGTTAAGTGTGATACCCATTGAGCCATCTCCCTAGCTCTCAGACAGGAGCATCTTTTGATTCATATCCCTGGTTTACTCCTTTTATACCTTCCTCATACTTAAGCAAATTACCTTGCAAGTGTATTCTGTTTGCATTATATAACATGAATGTTTCTTCTGGACCGCAGGAGATCATATTATTTAAACAACATGGACAAACTAAAAGTCTGCAGTGAAGGACACGTCCTTGCAACATATCGAGACTTTGAGTATGGGTAGAGTCAAAGCTGGTACCCTGTGGCCTTGGGTGATGTCAACTATGCTCTATTTTATGTCATTTTCTTTTCACAACATGATGCCACCTAACCCTATGTGCCACATACCCCATGTGCCACCCAGGCCCACAGACATCCACACCCACATTCTGCTCATGCCCGTATGTGGCCCACACCCATGCGCCACCCATAGCCCAGATGCCACCCATGCCCACATGCCTCACCCTGTAGTGAATCTCTCCTTCAACCTTCATAGCATCTCTAGGAGGGAAGTAGTATTTAAAAATCTTTTACATTAACCTTAAATTTTTTGTTTTACATTAAATATAATTGCATCACTTCCTCTAAACTTACTCATGACCCCCTCACTCCATTTGGCCACTTTTTCTTTTGTTATAATTGTTAAACACACACTCACATGCATACATACATGCATATGCACAAACACACTCGTGTGTGCACACACATACACACACATACTATACACAGACACAATGTGTTCACGCACACACACAAACACACACATACATACACACAAAACACATACATACAACACACACACACACCACACTTCAGTTTCCATTTCAGTCACAGGATGACTTAATTCTTAAAGAGCTAAAGAGATTTTAGCTGGAATGGGAACATGAGAGTTTGAGTCCAGTGGTCGAGCTATGAAATGTCTTTGATTGTGTCCTCTGCTGTGGAAAGAAGGATCAGATAAATTGAGACATCAGTATTGGGACTTTAGACTAATCTATACAACCTCTTCACCTCTCCAAAGACTGTTTCGAAAATGTCCATCTTATTAATCATGGCTGCGCGGTGTCTCTTCAGCTTTCCTGTCTCAGACTGCAATTCTGAAAGTCCCATTCTGGCTTTTCTAAATGTCCGTAAATGTTTTATGGGTCCTCATAGCTATTTTCTATTCAAGAAAATATGGGTTGTGCCGTAGAATTCGGGGAGAGATGAAAATACATGACCCTGGATTGTAAATCTCACATCTTATTTCTATAGGACACAATGCTTTTTCTTACCGGGGAATGTTGACAGTTTAGATTTACAACAATGTATTTGGAAACCTTGAAGCTTTATAACAGAAAATAATGTATCATTAGGCACTCTGAGGGCGATAATGAGGCATTTAGTATTTCTTGCTCATTTTGGAGGAGGTTTCTAGAAATATACACTGGCTTGCGTGGACTTCCCATATGGATCATTCATGAAAGAAGTAGGGAATGCCTGATATGGTTAGCCGCTTGAATTATTTCTGTGTAAATTATTCATGTTTCTCGTTTATCTAACAATTTTCCTTTCCTTACCATATTACGTTACTCTCATTTCTACACCACAGGAGCACATGCTTGTCAACAAGGTCCGAGTTAACCCCTTCCAAGGGATTGAATGGTTGACCAAGAAGCCAAAGTCAAATCAATCAAGCCAGGAAAGAAGTTCAATCTGAAAAGCTGCATTGCTCAGAGACAACCAATTTTTTTCGATTTTCGATTTTCCAGTGATATCCATACTAATTCGATAAGCAATAATACCGTCGTTGCAAGCTGTAACAGCAGCTATATCTGACAGTAGGAAGAAACAGGCTCAGATTTGGCTGAGCTGGTGTTTTTAGTTAGGGTTACCATTGCTATGATGAAACACCATGAGCAAAGCAAGTTGGGGAGGGAAGGGTTTATCTGGCTTATCTTTCTGCATCAGAGGAAGGCAGGACAGGAAGTCAAGCAGGGCAGGAACCTGGAGGCAGGAGCTGATGCAGAGGCCACGGAGGGTGCTGCTTACGGGCTTGCTCCTCATGGCTTGCTCAGCCTGCTTTCTTACAGAACCCAGGACCATCATCTGAGGGATGGGACTGCCCAAAATTGGGCACCACCAACCACTATTTAAGAAAATGTCCTACAGTTGGATATTATGGAGACATTTTCTCAACTGAGTTTCTACCTTTCAGACAACTCTAGTTTGTGTGTCAATCTGACAGGAGACTATTCGGCGTAGGGGGCCAAGGAGGCCAGATTTCCACAATGGTGTTACTCTACCCTAGGCGAGATGCAGAACATCTAGGTGAACTGCAGACTGCATGGCTCTTAGGTCCAAGCAGGGTCAACTATGTCACTTATCATATATCACGATTCTTATGACTTATTTCCACCATGATTAAGTATGAATTAAAAAAGATAGCAGTTGATGGCTGCCGACGGAGAGAGAATCACTCTCCTTTGGGGACATGGATTCTGGTAGGTTACCCATGCCTGCAGGAATGGTCTCACACTCCTGAATAGATGGGTAGCCCTGATTAGATTCAGGTGATTGCTAATTAAGGAATAGGAGAACATGTAATTGGGAGGACAGTGTGTGAATGGCATCAGGGGAAGTTAAAAGGGAAGAAATTCTGGGTACCTATGATCAAAATACATGGCTATAAATGAATGAAGATTTCAAAGATGAGCAAAAATATATTAAAAAAAAAAAGAAAAGAAAGAAACTCCATAGGAGTTGGTTTACCTCTTGGCCTATGCCATTTGATTTCTAAAAATGATACAATATTAAATGATAAGTCAAGGGCTGAAGAGACGTCTCAGGAGGTAAAGCAGCTTATTGCCCAGCTTGAGGGTCTGAGTTTGAACTTTAGGATGCAAGTGAGAGGAAAGAACTGACTCTTGTAAGTTGTTCTTGTGTGTGCACATGCACACACACACACATACATGCATACGTGTACATATGTGTACATGACACGCATGTTCATGCAGCACATGCATACTTACATACACATGCACAGTCATGCACATGTACAGGCACACACACACATGCACACCATGTACATGCACATGGTACATGCACACACATGTTCATGTATGCATATGCACACTTGCACATACATACACATAAATGCAAACAGTCATACCTCCTTAATATTTGTTATCACTCCAAAAGGAATCCTTAACCTGCTAAGCTTTCGATGTACAATCTCCCTTCTCCAAACCCTTAGCAGCCACCAAACTGTATTCACATCTCCCTCTTCCTATAATTCCATACAGCTCACATGTTCTATCCCTGGGACAGATACTGGAGGGTCCATGTCATTTCAAGGGAACATATAAGACAATCAGTATTTTCTGATGGAAGAATCGCCTGACTTATGGGAGTGGTGTCAGAGATGTTTAGAGTTCGTCTGAATGGTTCCCAGTAGGCCCTGCAAATGGATAGCATGAGAACAAGATATGACATGATCCCAGATATACAGCACAGAGTCAATTAGCACTGATGGACGTGTTGATACACCCAAGGGAAGGACAGAAGCCAGACTCAAGGCTCCCACCGTAGCCAGAAAGGAGGAGATGATGTCTAAAACAATCTGAGGGCTGAAACAGAACACCTTCAGGAAAAGATAAAACATAGAGGAAAGAGGGAGCCAGAATCACCTCTCAAGTGATGGTGAAACAAAGACCAGTCCAAGACTGTGTGACTGGAAAGAGCTGATCCAATATTGAGAACCAAAGTATCAGAGAAAATGAAGCTTGGGGTATCATAGGAGTAAATGAGAGACCACCACATCACCACCACCGCACACACACACACACACACACATACACACACATACACACATATGCACACATACACACACACACATACGCACACACATACACACATACACACACATACACACAGATACACACATACACACACACATACAGACACACAACACACAATACACACATACACACACATGCACACACACGCGCACACACACACACACACACACACACACACACGCAAACTTTGAGAGGGGAATATAGGTGGAAATGACATCCCAGCAGATAGATACAAGGATCTTCTATGTTGGGTGATGCTGCTGAAGAAGGTAGAAAACAGAAGAAGAAAATCAAGAAAGGACATTGACAGGCACTGGCTACAGTCCAGAAAGAAGAAGACAAGACATGGAGAGATGTAATTGTCGCGTACCTGAAAGGGGAGAGCAGGGGCAGGATCCTCTCCCTTGCACAGTCGAGAACATTTTAATAAGCCAAACTGTCAACTTATTTAGTAGAAATGGAAAATTCGACTTCTGTGGAAAAACATGTTAGTTTTGCAAAATGGAAAATACAGACTTAATACATAATCCAGCAGGTCTACTCTCAGCTGAGTAACACAAAGAAGCAGATACAGGTTCTCTCTCTCTCTCTCTCTCTCTCTCTCTCTCTCTCTCTCTCTCACACACACACACAACACACACACACACAAAGAGAGAGAGAGAGGGAAGAGAGGAGAAAGAGAAAAGAGAGAGAAAGAAAGAGAGAGGAGAGAAGCAGAGACGAGACGAGAGGAGAGAGGATGAGTACGTAATGTCTCATAGTGGACAACACCAATAACAGTCCAAACAGAATAATAGCATATACAAGTAAATGAATCAAGACAGAGACAAAAAGAATGAGTTGTTCTCTATGTACCCAAATTAAAAAAATGTCTAAGAAATATAATTGCTGCTATTATGGTAATTTTAATCTCAGTTCTAAACAGATAATTATTGTGTCAGAACAAGTATGAATTAGCTGTTGAATAAAAACATGATTGGTGCTCTGACCATTCAAAAAAGGTTCCTCAAAGGAAAATATGATTGGTGTATGTGTTATGTCAAAGAAAATAGGACAGTAAGTAATTTCCAATTTGAAGATCGCTGGTTTGGGATTCGTGGATTCAGGTGTTTGGTGCCTAGAACTTTAGATGAGCGTTGAGGACAAATGGTCGAGGCAGCGATGTCTTAGAGTTACTAAGCAAAATGGCAAATTGATGGTATGTGGATGGAAGAATGTTACCTACTGTGAAGGAACAAGCAGGGCAAACAAGCTAAGTAATTCGGCGTTTGGTGATATATTTCTAGAGCATGGGTTGGAAATGTGAGGCAGGGACTGGTCTTAGAATACTTAAAACAAGATGGGCATGGAAGTGAGAGGAGGAAGAGTGTGCTGAGGGAAGGAAGGCACACAAAGTAATGGCTGTGAGGACTATAGAGCAGGAGGTGGAAAGATGAGGCAGGCGAGGACCCAGGAGGAATAACTAAAACTACGATGGAGACAGAGGTGGAGAAGAAGGGAGGAGGAGGAAGAAGGGATGAAGAAGGGGAGGGGAAAGGAGGAGAGGAGGAGGAGGAAGAAGGGGAGGAAGGGGAGGGGGAGAGGAGGAGAAGGAGGGAGGAGGAGGAGGGGGAGGAGGAGGAGGAGGAGGAGAGGAGGAGGAGGAGTAGGCTTCCTCAGGGAGGGGAGATTAGAGAGGTGTTCAGTGACAGGAGATGGAGGTTTTTGCAAGCTCAAGAACTTAAAACTCTGAACTTGGCCAAAGCTAGTCACAGAAAACTCTGGGAGGCTGATCTGGACTAACTGCTTAGGTCAAAAGGAAAAGTCTTAAGGTGGTGCCTCAGGTGATCAGCCACAAATTAAGGATGGACATTAGGAGAAGCAGTAAGTTCGGACACCCATAGAGAGGAGGCTGGCATGGGGCCCTGATAGCAGCATGAATCCTGGTTGTCAGACTTTCCGCCCTGAGGGAGAGTTTGTATTTGTACTTATTGATTCTGTATCAACTCCAGCGTATCCATGAAAATGTCTTGAGGCTCATTTTTGAATTCCAAGCCTATTATATATGAAGACCATAGCTATGAAATCTAAAGACACACATCCTCAAGCTCCACATCTCTATCACTGGGCAGACAGCAGTCAGCATGACCCATGGACTGCATGTGGAATCCATGCTGAAGATTGACAGTTTGCTGCAGAAACCTTTTGGGTGCAGCCGCTCACCTAACTTGAGTCTCCTTTACTGGAGTGACTGTCAGTTCATATCCATCCCTTTGGATGAAAAGGATAAACCGTACCTGTGAGTGCTTTTCTAAAAGTCTGTGAGTAGAAAGCTAGGCTCCAGGGGCTTCTAGTTCTGTGACCTTGGGCATGTCAGAGGCCTTTGTTGCATCTATCCATAAAGTAAAGACAGCAGTGCCTGTTTTGCAGAGCTGTGGCGAAGGTTAGCTGGCTGCATACAAGACCAGAGAGTGCAGAGTGTGCTAAAGGAGCTTGGCTGGGGTCCTCATGATTGCCATCAATATTCATTCCACTGACAGTTTATTCATTCCACTGAATAAATAACTTGGCACATTGTGTCAAGTACTATATTTTTATCAGGGAAGGAGTCAATTGAGTCCTTACCCTCCAAAACTATGTATAGTTTCATTATCTGTTGTACTGTCTAAAAAGTCCTTACCTAAACTGTGACACATAGAATTTAGGAAAATATGAAAGTTATTTTTTTTGCCTTTCTTTCTCATCTTCTCTTTATTTCTATCTTTACCTTCCTTCCTTTCTTCTTTTTCTTCTTTTTCTACTTCCTCCTCCTCCTCCTCCTCTTCCTCCTCTTTAAAAGATTTATTTATTATATATATCCATCTTTACCTTCCTTTCTTTCTTCATTTCTTCTTTTTCTACTTCTTCTTCCTTCTCCCCCTCCTCCTCTTCCTCTTCTTTAAAAGATTATATTTATATATAATATATATATATATATTATATATATATATTTTTATATATATATATAAATCCATCTTTACCTTCCTTCCTTTTTTCCTTTCTTCTTTTTCTACTTCTTCCTTCTCCTCCTCCTCCTCTTCCTCTTATTTAAAAGATTTGTTTATTATATATATGTGAGTACACTGTTGCTCTCTTCAGACACACCAGAAGAGGGCATTGGATCCCATTACAGATGGTTGTGGTTGTTGGGAATTGAACTCAGGACCTCTGGAAGAGCAGTCAGTGCTCTTAACCATTAAGCTATCTCTCCAGCCTGAGTTTCTGCTTTTAGAATTTAGTTTCTGGATCTTCTTTTGTTTCCCCCAACCTCTACAGAGAGATATAAAAAAATCACAGCTAAGGAGGCCATGCTCTTTTGGGGCTCAACTTTGTCAACAAGGGCCAAATTGAATTAAGGAACTTAGAGTGAAAAGGCAATTAGGTCTCAAGTATCGGCGTTAACCAGGGCTTTGAAGAATGGACAGTACAGGGAGACAAACAATGTAGTGTGGTTCACTGCCTTGCCTCTTAAGGCGAAGAAGAAGAAGAAGAGAAGGAGGAGGAGGAGGAGGAGGAGGAGGAGGAGGAGGGAGGAGGAGGAGGAGGAGGAGGAGGAGGAGGAGGAGGAACTGAAGCTAATCTACACAGGCATTCAGAATGAGAGCAATGACCAAGGAGCAGAGAGTGACCCTGGAAAACAAGCCTGTTTAGGTTTCAGTCAGCCCGGGTCTCTCAGAGAACTGCCTTTGTTTATAGCTTTCTATCGTCAAAGGAAAGAAGCTGTAAAAAGGTTGTCAGCAGAAGCCCAATTTGCCTGATGTGATGAAGGGTTTGGTTGGCGGTGCACACTTTTTTGTCAAAGGATTTGTTGCCAAAAGAGAGAGAGTTGAAGGTGGTAGGCTGATTTCCATAAAGAGCTGGGAGCCAGGAGGAACTGCATACGTGGGCATAGCACAGCACTGGATCCTTAGATCACAGGCCATGGCTCTTGTGATTGACAAGGAGAATAAGAGCTAAGGAGGAAGGTACCGCCCCTTCCCTCCAAACTCTAAGAGGCTGGGGCAATGGCTGGGGCCACTTGAGAGTGTGGGAGGTGGTTAGAGCAGCCAGTGATCAAAAAGGGTAGTTTCTCAAAGCAGTGTCAAGCCTCGTGAGTCTCTATGGCATTCAGCAGCCTTGGAAGTCCTGTGCCCTCCCCCATGGAGCCCCTGTCCCTGCCACTAGCTATGCCTTCCTGTCTGAAGAGACCAGAAATTGCCAAGGGCTTTAAGGTCACATCTTTGTGTTTCTATGATTTTTTTTTTCCTGCCTACGTGTAGGTTCCGTTCTGCTACTGAATAAAATTTTGAAAGTGATTTTTTTTTTTTTGAGAATTGATATTTCTCTGCCTGGCAGAGGGGGAAAAAAGGACAGTTTGCAAAATTTGTTTTCTGCTTTAAAAAGCAGCAGCTGTTGCACCCTTCGATGAACATGCACACAAAATTTGCAGTTCCATTTGCTGCTTCTGGTCTTGTTTTGAAAACACAATTCCACAAGTAATAGTGTCAGTTCCTGTTAAGGGTTCCGGGCGGGGGATGTGGGAATTCTTGCTATGTGTAGGCCGTGCTTGCATCTGGAGAACAGAAGACACAGTTAGGTGTCTTTCTCTTATCACTCCTTCTCAGGTGACTGAGGTAGGACCACACAGTGAGTCTGCAGTCACAGTTCAGCTGGACCATCTGCCAGTGGGGTCCAGAGATGTGTCTCTGCCTCCCCAGTGCTGATAGTACAGGCGCAGGCTACACCTATCAACTTCTTACATGGGGGATTGAACCCGAGTCCTAATGTTTCCACGGCTCATACTTATCAACTGAGCTATCTCTCCAGATCCTTACCATAATTTTTAATGTAGCACCCCTGAAGATTCCAAGGCAATAGGGACAGAGGTACAACCTCACAAGAGGAACCAGAAAGATGACAGCTTTAACATGACGAAACCCATAGCAGGATACAAGCACTCTCTGCTTGTCTGTGCAGTATCTCTAATCTAGACTTGGCTCTATTTGAACAAGTGAGAGACTGTCACGCAGCACCCACAAGGTGGCCGGGAGGAATTCTAATACTGGCATCTGTCACAAATCATATCAGGGCACAGGCTTACTGCTAGGTTGGAAATCTGGTGAGCTAAAGACCATGCAATTTGATTGCTATATATGCCACATTGAGAAAGACATAACTGATGTGCAATCTATCCTTTTCCTTAATCTTAAAAGTCTTTAGCTAAATGGTGACAGTCTGTGGTCTCTTCAGAGACTGAGACTTCACATCAGAGCCTTTGTGTCCCACCCCTCTACTTCAAGGTATTTATCCCCAAGCTGCCATTATACATGAAGAAAACTTTATGTAGAACCTTTAGAAACAAGCAAGGAAGCAGAGCACCACCACAGTAGCTCAGGGCTCAGGCCCCTGTCTGAGGACTTCTTAGGAGCATGCTTCTTTTAGAGTGGTTTTACTTCTGTCCACTTTGAACTTTTCCCCTGCCACATTTCTAAGAGGAGCAGCTGCGCGCTGACTGCAGACCTAGCTCACAGTGGGCAGGCCCCTCCACAGAACTTCCCTAGGAGTTTGAGGGAAGACTTGATCTGAAAGGGAGGTCATTGTTTCCGGGGCTCCAGTTCAGATGTCCCCGGTGATTGATTTATGATAACCGTAAAAGGTGGCAGAGTAGAACTGCAAGGGAGAGCCTAGGAAATACGCCTTTTATCTGTTTATCCTATTCTATCAGACAGCGAAGGAAGCTTCACCTCTTGAAATCCCATATTCTGTTCACTTCAAAGCCCTATGTGGCTGTTGGGGAAATCTAACAATGGTCGGAACAATGGATTTGGACATCACTGTGGGTTTGAATATGAGGTATGCCAACGACCAGCTTCACGGCTCAACACCTTAGGTCTATGCGTCTCAGATCCCTGACATCAACAGAGGGAAGCACCAGCTGCCCCAGGACATTCCTGTGAGGATTGAATCAGACAATCGCACATGAAAATAAAATGGGAAATTATCATTTAGAAGATTAGATATAATTGATGAACGGGAGGCATTTTGCCCAGACTGAACTTTGAAGATGAATGTGGCTTCTGGCTTAGAAGCATTTTTTTAGAAGAAGCGTTGGTTGTGTGGAATTCGGAGAAAGGGGGGGTTTTCCCCGTGGGACTTTTTTGGAAAGGGGAGTCCCCTTTGATTGGGTTTTTGTACTCCCTGTTTTTTGGGTTTCTCTTTTGGCGGGCCCTTAAAAAGGGGGGGAAAGCCTCCCAAAGGAAACCTTCTAGGAAAAGCAAATTTGGGGTTTTTTTTATCTGGGTTATTCTGTTTTCCATTGCCCTTGCCCTAAATTTTAACTTCCGAGGAAATTTAAGTAGTTAATCAGTGGGGGCATTTCCCAAGTAGAGCCCAAAACCCCCCCCTTTGGTTGCCCCTTTTGGGTTTTTTTTGAGGGCTAACTAACTTAAGGACAAAGGGGTTGGGGAAAAATTTAAAAAAACTAGCTTTTGGTTTCAAATTTTTGGGGGCGGTTGTGGTCCCAAAAGCGGGGATTTTTAAAACATCATTAAAAAATTCAGTTGGTTTTTTTTTGGTGGGGTTAAAATTAAAAAATACGTTTGGGTTTTAACCTTCGGTTTTTGTTTTTCCCAGGCTAAAAAAAGGATGTGGTACCCCCGCGTTAAATTTTTTTCCCCCAACCCCTTAAAAAAATTTAGTTTTTATTTTTTAATTGATACAAAGAAATTTTTTTTAATTAAATTAAAATTTGGGGGGTTTTTTTTTTAAATTTTTTTTTAATCGCCTAGCCCCAAAACCTAACCAACCTTTCTTGTCAAAAAAGAAAACCCCCCCCTTTGGCCCAATTTGGTTTTATTATTTTTGAGTTTATTTTCCATTTTGGGGGTTACTTAAAGGGAAAATTTTCCTTTAAACTTCTTAAAATATTTTCCTGGGGTTTTTAATTGCGGTGTTTTAATTAAAGCTTTTAAATCGGGGCCCCGCCCCCCGTTTTAAAACACCTTTCTTTCCGAATTTAAATTGCCCTGGCTAGGGGTATTTATAAAATTTTTTTAAAGGAAACTTCCCTTTTTTTTTCCCCCGGGCTCAAACCCCTTTTTTGGGGAAGGGGGTTGGGCTAAGCTCCCTTAAATTCCAAAATTTTTTTTTAAAAAATTGGGTTTTGGGGTGGGGAAAGAAAGGCCCTACAGTTGGGGTTTGAAAAACCCTTTTCCCCCAAGGGTTTGGAAGTTTTGGGGGGTTCAGCCCGGGGAACAAAGGGGAATAGGGGTATTTAAAGAAAAAAAAGTTTCCGGGCCTTTTTGTTATTGGTTTTTTGGACGGTTTGTTTCCCCAGCGTGTGCTGTTGATTTCCCCCAAAAACCCAAAAAAAAATTTTTTCCCCAAGGCCTTTGGCGGTGCTTTATGAAACAAAACAAAAAGTGTTTTCAAAACTTTTTGGGGAAACAATCAAAACCCCCCCCAACAGGGGCTTGGAAAAAGGGGTTTTGGAAAGGGGTTAAAAAAATGACGACAGGTGGGTTTGAAAGGTTCCTTTCTAAAAACCAAAATTGCGGACTTTTTTTTGGGAACTGTAAGGAAATGGGGAAAGTTTTGGGGTTTCTTTGGGGGCCCGGGGTTTTTGAGTTTTTCTGGGGAATTTTTTTAAAAGGGTTTTTTTTTAAAAAGGGAAATGGGTTTTAAAAAGGTTTTTTTGAAATGCAAAAAAAACAAGGTTTTTTTTTAAAACTTGGGGAAAATTTTTTTAAACCCCTAAAATTTTAAAAAAATTGGGGGTTTTTTTTTATTGTTTCCGGTATTTTTATTTTTTCCGAAATTTTGGGGAAAAATGTTTGAAATTTGGGGGGTTTTGGGCTTTTGAGTTTTAGGGGGGGGCCAATTTTTGAGTTCGGGCTTGGATTGAAAAAGGGGTATTGCAGAGGGTTTTTGGTTTGGGGGGGAAAAAAGGGATTTTGGGAAAATTTATTCCTGCCTGGTTTTGATTTTTTCCAAAGAAGTTTTAAAAAAGGAATCCCCCCTTTTTCCCAAACTTTTTTTCCCCCCCCCATTTTGCTTTTTGTTTTTAAAATTTTAAAAAAAAGCCCGGGGGGTTTAAATTTAAAAATTATTGGTAGAGCAGACACTTGGGAGAACATGTGCTGTTTGGAAAGGGCATAAATATAACCTGACAGACAATGGATGATGCTGTGTGGTATTGGTTTGCCTTGCTGCTATTTCTGATCATCGTTTGTCCTGACTTCATAGAGGAAAAATGTACTACAGAACTTCTGGTGGTGTTCTGATGGCTTCTTGCCAGTTCTTCAGACTCGGGCCAATTGGTAGAGCCTCTCGAGGTTTCTTCAGGATTGAACTGCTGTGGCTGATTCGCAGATGGTGTTTGCAAGTGGATCTAGCGACCACTGAGGTTGATTTGTGTGAACCGAACTGCTGATATCCTGACAATGCAGATTTGATTCATCCCAAAGAACTGTTTCTAAACAGGTCCACATCCTCCATTCTTTGGCCTATTAATCTTTTCTTCCCACTCCCAGTTAAAGCATTTAAGTACACGTATTAAAGCAGGTTTTGAAAAATATAAGCCTACAAGGGAGAGGTTAAATAAATGACTGTATTTACTGGGTACTTGAGAGACTAAGAGATGTTGGGAGCCATTTTGTCTGCTTCTGTGAAAGCCTGCCTGTGAGGCAGAATCAAGGCAGGCCAGAGTCTGCTGGCAGATTTCCTGACCTGCTGAGCATGGAACAATAAGAGGGGATACACTTGAAGCTCAAGGCAAGGGGCTGAATGTTCTGGAATCTTGGAGGAAGGAACAGAGATGGGAACAGATATCCAATATATGTCAGCCATTGTCTCTGCTGGTTTGTGATTTTGTTTTCCATGATACTGTAAAGCATATAAAACCTATGAGAATTAGACTCGGAGCTGCCACAGTATTCACTAGAGAGCCCTTCCGATTTCTGACTTTTGTCTCTGAGTCTTCTTCTCCATCTTTCCCATAATCATCCTCACTGCCCCCTTGGGGGACTGTTCATCTGTCAGGCACCTACACTGACATAAAGCCTTCTTAAATGTCACGTATCTTATCATGACTTCCATGCTTGGAGATAATGCTCCCATTGTATAGATGGGAAAACTGACACCAAAAATCTAGGTGATGACTCATTACCATATGGTCGGAAGTGTGGTGGTAAACAGGTAATTGGAGGCGCACCTGAGACAAGTCTAGGTTCTCCTGAATAGTGTGCATAATAACCTGGCTATATGTCCCCAGAGTGTATATGAGCAGTGACAGAGGCCCTTTAGCCACTGGTTTGAATCTGTTACTTGGGATATCCTCAAAGTACTCATCCAATAGAACACCAAGGCTCTGATAAGTCATAGATAGAAACACAGGCTTCTGGGAGGTTGGTAGTGCATGTTATGTAATTATTTAAAAATGAACAAATAAACAAACAAGCAATTTTTTTCACAAGCAGCTCTTTCCATGACTGCTTGTTGTTGTTGTTTTTTCTTTAGCTGCTTTGAAGCAGTTTGCATTTCCATCCTTGGAGCTGGATCAGGAGCCAGAACCATGTCATTTCAATTACACGTTCGTTGTGATGATGAACATGAAGATATACAAGCCTTGAATGCAACCTCTGCGGTTCACGTAACCACCTTTTTACATTTCATTGTCAAGGGATTCTTAAAATGACCAAATGAAGCAACAATTATAAATATTATTTACATTTAATTTGAGGGATTTGATTTAAAGTCTAGGTTCCCTTTTGGTGGGGACCAGTTTTTATGTGCATGGACTTCCAGGAAAGAAGTATACATCATTCTTAATTAACTTCTAAACACTGCCAAGTCTTTGGTGTTTATTAAGTAGACCCAGAGAAATAAAGCATCTCTCCTCTAGAAGTCTGGCCATTGACTTATATAAACAAGGCTCTTAGCCATAGGGATCGCCACTTAGAGCCTTCTGGAATAGAAATGAGAGCAATTGGTGACGTTGGACAAGCGCAAGGATTACTGTTCTCAATTTGTCTCACTCATTTGCTGAGCGTATGTTATGGATCTGGCTTTGACAAGCCAGTCATGAGGAATAATTGTCATTGTCATGGCACTTAAACATTTCAGTCATTGTTCTAAGTGTTTTGCCAGTCACTCATTCTGTTGCCATGACACCCGCATGAGGTGCTCTGATGAACCCATTTCACAGCCGAAGAAACTAGAGCAGGGGGAGTGGTCTGCACTGGGATTACTGCCAAGATTTTTTTAGTGGCCCACCTGAGTGCCAATCCTTGAGCTCGGAAGCTCGGAACTGAGATGCTCTAAAGCGGAAAGAAGGAGATAGTTGACATTTATCAGAGATCAAGGGAGACTGAAAGAGAAGGATAGAGGGAAAGAACCAACCAGGTAGATGGAGAGATAGAGAGAAGTCCCCAAAGAAGGGCCGTCTAAGGAGGCCCTTAGTATCCATGTGTTAGCCAGACTAGCTAGTGCTGACCAATGAGCTGCTGAGATCATATTGGAAGTGATAGAGTCTGAAGAGAGAGGCAGGAACTGTGAAGGGGTAGGAAGATGTGGTCTACTCACAGACATAGTGGGTTCCTATCAGGGGTGGCAAGTTTCAGTGAAGAAATGATATGAGCAAGAACCATCATTCTATTCATTTATTTATTCAAAACACTCATACAAAGGACTGACTGTGCGGCCTGCACTTGCTAGGTGCTAAGGGAAGGGCAATGACTGTTCAGAGGGAGAAAATCAGAGGGGAGGGGATGATGGAAACAGGAGACGAGTAAGAGAGGGAGGGTCAGAGACTGAAAGGAAGGAAGGCTGTGTTCTTGTAGCCCCCATGAAGCTTACAACTGCAGAACAGAGCAAGGCCTTAAATTTGGGAACAAGGAAAACCACATCACTAATAGAGAGGAGAGCCAGAAGGGAGAGGCACTGTGTTGGGAGGGAGGATGCTGATGTGTGTGTGTGTGTGTGTGTGTGTGGTGTGTGTGTGTGTGTGTGTGTGTATGTGTGTGTATGTGTGTGTGTGTGTGTGTATGTGTGTGTGTGTATGTGTGTGTATGTATGTGTGTGTGTGTATGTGTGTGTGTATGTGTGTGTGTGTGTATGTATGTGTGTGTGTGTATGTGTGTGTGTATGTGTGTGTGTGTATGTGTGTGTATGTGTGTGTGTATGTGTGTGTGTGTGTATGTATGTGTGTGTGTGTGTGTGTGTGTGTGTGTGTGTGTGGTCCTTCCTTAGAAAGGAGCAGAGGAGACTCTGGGAGGCGAATGATATCTCATCAGGCAAAGCCCCTTGGAGGTAAGAAGGAGTTGGATGGGTGCTAGGGCCTCTGCTGGACCTAGCCACCTGGACCAGGGCATTTGTATTCCACAACTCCTCAGAACTGAGCATGACCTAGGCCTAGTCAGCTCAATTCTCCAACCTCAAGTCAAAATAAATCCCTGCAGACTGGTGTTATGTCCTGATCTGACTCCATCCAGTTCTTTGTCCTCTGTAGTCATAAGACTGCAACTCCTGAACACAGATGTAAAGTGAATAATAAATAAATAAATAACAAATAAACAAATAATGTAGGTTCTGACAGGCAGGCTGGGAAAGGATGAATCTCCTTTACATACAAGCACAGACATTTTTTCCCCCAGCTAATTCTCTGAAGCTCTGTAAACAGGTAAACACAGAAACATAAATGACCAGGTACCCATTCTTGCACTAGTGAATGTGGGTGGGGTATATACACCCGCCCCCATCTTTACCCAACCCCTCTGCTGTTCTCCAGCTCCTCTGATTAGATAGTGAGAGGTAGCTGATTTAGTGACAGGAAGGTAAACTTTGGTTCAGGCTTACTTTGGTGATTCGGGCTCACCCCCATCCCCTACAGGTCAGCAAACTGGCTTGTGCATGGACGGCTAACCTGTCCACTTGTATAACTCAGAGCCTGTCAAAAGACTGGAGATTAAACTGTCTTGCTCAACTCAGATCTAAGGTGAACTCACAGAGCTCAGCTGAGTATTAGCTTATAAGGAAGCCCACTAATGAGTCAGAAATGACTTTATAATTAAGCCACTAACATGCCAAAGTCAGGATGCAGGGGTTTCCACTGCACATGACATCATACTGCATGGAGAAAAGAGAGAAAACAGCCTTCCCATTAAGCTGTTCCCCACAGCCAAACTGGAACAGTGCTGTCATTTATCCTAGAGAATCTTAATATCTTTTAAATATTGATTAAATTTTTCTCGTTGACAATTTCACGTATGTCCTGTTCAAAATACAGAAATATAAACTCAGCAACTAGAGTCTCCACAGTTTGGGTTTCACTGGGTGTCATCTCTCTCACCCTGAGGTGCCTTCCCTCTGCCAACTTTGAACCTCTTTCTCTGGCTCAGAACTCATCTTGAGGCTGTGTCTTCTGGAGATGCCAAAGAAACCCTGTTGACCCCTCCACTGCTTGAGGTCATCTGCTACGCCCAGTGGACAGACACAGAGCCGTGGAGTCTATTCTTATCCCTATTTCATAGAGGAAGACATCAGGGCTCAGAGTGGTGGGTGACTTGTCCAGAGTCAAACAATCAGTAAGAAGAAGGGGTGGAGATGTGAGCCTCCTCGTTTCTACTCCAAAGCAAAAGTCTTGCCATCTTGAATTGTCCTGTGCTAGTTGTGTTAGTCATCAACTCCTGGGAATGTCTATCAAGATGTCTCCAGAGCCTCTAGTTCAACATTCACAGGCCTTACCAAATGTCCTGCACATTTACTTCAGTCGTACCAAGTCCCATTCTTCCAGACCAGAAAACAGGATCATCCAGATACACGTCTTGGCCCGTTCTTTCTTTAAGCCATACTTTTAAAATCTACTTTCTTCAGTTGCTTCTCTGCAGCTCTAAGTCACATACTGCAAGTCTCTTGACCCCATGGGCAATGGCAGTGCCTGCCCAGAGTAGTATTCTTACAAGCAGAGTATCAAGGGATGTGCATTTGAATAGAGAAGGCTGTGTTTCAATCTTCCTTTCTGTCAATTTCAAGTTAGGGCTCTTGGCTGAGTTCTCATGTGTGCATATGGTAGGAGAATAACATGACCAACCTCACCGGGAGAGTGTAAAGATGAGAAAAAATATCCATTAAAACATATGTTGAAGTTCACACCCTTTAGAGGTTTCCGTGAAGTAGATTCTTGAAAAGCGTAGTGGCCACCATTTTAACCATTTGCTCTCATGTCTACTTGATTCAAGACTTCCAAAGCTTTCTATCCCATCTGTTCCTCTGTCAAGAGTCTTTAAAGATCACTATTGCCTTTTACATGCATCTAAAACCCTCTTTGCTTGCCCACCTTTTCTGTGATTCTAACTCAATGCTCCCTCTGTAGCCTCCTCTGCATTTAGCCGAATGCAGAACACTCAGATGTTGTCTCCTCACTTCAGTGGGGAGTACAGAGTGTGATGCCTAACCCTGAGGAGATGAACTTGCCTCTGATAGCTGTGGTTGTGGAGCTCCTAGCTGAGTGACAAGACCAGTCTCAAACTCCTGGGTAGAGATGGAAGCAAGGTGCAATGGAGAGGAATACTAAGTATGAGTAAGGGGTCACAAAATATTCTTCTAGTTCCAGCCATAGGACAGGGAGAGTTGGAATAGTACTGTGACCTTCCAGCCTGATCATGCTTCCCACTTGCCACTGTTACTGTACTTTCTGTGGAATGAGGCCTTTCTGTACATGCTTAGTTCCAGACTCTGAGGAGGTCAAGTCTCCACCCCTGGTCAGAACAGAGGAGCCAGAGCTGAGCCTCAGTCCCATGACCTACTTGCTGTGCATTTGGACCAGGGACGCCATCATTGCCTCTCACACTCCTCACCCATGAGGTGGAGATGATGACACGCTCCACTCTTGGCAGGTCATGGGACATAAGGAGTGAATAAGGCAGGGAGGGCTGAGCTCCTTGCACATTAGCATCATTGTTGGCCATTACTGTAGCCTCAGCTAAATGCTAGCAGTTACTACTGCATATATTGTCTCATTTGATCCTCAAGAAGACCCTGGGAGGTCCATTACCATCTCTTCTTTATGGATGATAAACTCAAACTAAATGGAGGCTTGGGAGGCACAGCAATTTACCCAAGGTCAAAGAGCTAAGGAGAGATGCATCCTGTCGGCGATTAGTCATTTCCCTCAGGAGGTATGACCTCATGGCACATTCCTCACACTCCAAAGGGACCATCCTCCAAGGGACAGCTCAGGCCAGGAAAGGGCAGCACCTTAAGAGGCAGAGGTGACTCTGCACAGATCTCACCAATAACATTGAGTGACCTTGGACTAGTCAGTCTTCATAGATCCTTCTCAGAGAGATGGAGATAGCCCTAAGTGTCTCAGGCTTGCTGTGTTACACAAACCAACAAGTATAACACACATCCACAAACCACATACACAAAAAGTATAACACATGAGGGGGAACCCCCCCCCAAACCACATACACAAACAGCTCTGGATTCTTGACCTCTCCCTTCTCCAAGGCACATAGTGTCCCTTGCTTTTACGTCTCTGTTCATCTAGTACTAAAACCATCCCTAGGCACCTCACTCTCCCTTCTGATAGAACACCAAGTCAACGCTTGCAGTTATGGAGTGAGGATGAAGTATTCCTCCCCGGTTCATATGGAACACTTGTTCACCAGCTGATGGTACTATTTTAGAATGTTCTGGAATCATTAGGAAGTATGGCCAGCCACTAGGGGCATGACTTTGAAAGCTCTGCCCTGTCCCCAGTTCTATCTCCTCTGTCTATATCCCAGATTCCATATGTTCCCACAGGCTTGATGCACTCACCTCACCACAGGACCCAAATCAGCAGAGCCAAGTATCTGCAGTGAAATCTCTGAAACGGTGACCCTAAATTACCCTCCCTCCGCCATTTACATTGTTCCTATAGGTAATTCAATTACAGTGATACGTGAGCAAATAACGCTCTTATATAATCCTACTTACTGATGATCCCTATAGCCTCACCCTGCCTGACCACACAGTAGGGCCTTTTCAAACACCGGCTCAGGGCGGTGAGATGGCACAGTTGGCAAAGCACCTGCCATGTAAGTATGAGGACCTCAGATCAGATATTCATGACCCAGTGAGAGGGGTACGGGATGCCTGTCTCTAACCTCAGAGATAGGAGGATTCCTGGAGCTTATGGGCTACCCAGTCTAGTTGTATTGGTAAGTTTCGTGTTCACGGAGAGACTAGCCTGCCTGAAAACACAAGATGGCGAGTAGTGAATCTCTGACCTCCACATGCTCAGGTACGCTTGCGCATGTGCATCCCACGCATGCGTATGTATGCCTGTAGAAGCATGTATGTACATATGTGCATGTACTCCTCTCTCTGCCACACACACATGCACACATACACACATACACATGCACAACACACATACATACACATACACATGCACACAACATCATGCACACATATACACACACAAATACACATACATACACACACACATGCACACACACCATGCGCACACACTCAACCCTCCCCTATGCACTCAGGCATGACGCTCCTGATTTCTCCAGGATCCCATCTGTTTTGTTTTTCCTTTTCTCTTTTCCTTTCTGAGTCTTTTTGTTGTTGTTTATGGACACATCTGAGCACATTCAAACTTCCTAACATTATCAAGGCTCCTGGAGCCTGTTCTAATGGAGTCTGGCCCTCTGAATGCCATAGCAGCAAGCTCCCCCACTCCCAGTGCTTTATAGGAAGCAAGAATCGCAGCCAAGCTCTGTCCACCATGCTTTAGGACAGTGGCAAATGGGAACCAGTCAGGGCTGAGAGGAGGTGCACTGCTGGAAACACCTCACAGAGCTCAAGAGACCCAACTGTCATAGCCAAAGCTGGAGGCCACTGACCCCAAACTCCCTATCCTTCAAGGGAGGGTTTTGTCCTGAGAAGTACCCAGAATCCCCCTTCCATCTTTTGAGCGAACACTATGACATTCTTTACTTACTATAAATATGGACCATTAATCATGGCAAACAATACCCATTAGAACCATTTAGTTCCTTATGTAATCATCCTGTCTCTTGGTCTTCATACCATTTACATTCTTTTAAGCATTTGTATCTATTTATTTGGTCTCACAGTCTGACAGATCTGTTTGTTTGGTTGTTTGCCAAGTTGCTCTATCAGAAGTCAGCGAGATGGCGTGGAAACAGCACCAGCTAGAGAGAAACAGGCTTGCCTTTGTGTGTGGATGAGTTTCCACTGATGAATACAGTCACCAGTGTCCTACTGTCTTTAAGAAGATCCGTGACATTGTTGGTTTGCTGAACAATAGGCATGCTGTCAGATGCCTTCTAAATGTTTATGTGTATAGTTTAGTGCTGCTCACGGCCTTGGTCAGAGAAGTTTCTTTGTGTTGTGAGCATCCGTCCCCGAACACACTCATATATAACTGGACATCTGCATCAACCCAACCCCAAGGCTCAGGGAATATCGTGGAAGAAGGGGCAGAGTGAATGAAAGAGCCAGAGAATGGGAGAGGGGTGCATAAAATGATGTCTTCTGGATATGACATGGCCTTTGTTCTCAGTACAGAACTCTCTGCAGCTGTGACTTCCTGCAAAAGACCAAGCCTGTCGACCGTCCATCATGGATGGGGGAGGGGCTCATGATCTGTCATCCCTACTGGTTGAGGAACTACTGGTGGTTGATGGCTTCTGAGAGAGGGAAGTTACTTATTTTTAGTGACTTAGCTATTAGTAAGTGACCTGACCCAGTAAACAACCCCAAGCCTGAAGTCCATGTTCATGCAGGCAACCCAGGTTAGACCCAATGAGTCACGAAGAGAAAGACAAAAAAGTGAGGGGAAACTTGTTGGAAATGAGCTCAGAAGGAATGGGGCTAATAAAACAGTAATGGGCAAATATGATCAAAATGCCCCAAATACTGCATGAAATTATCAAATCACAGATAAAGTATCAGTGGTGTGTGAAGAGTGAGTGCTGTGTGCATGCATGCATGAGTGTGTGCTGCATGCATGTGTGGTGTTTCAATCTCCTCCTTAACTTGCAGACTCACAAACAGAAAAGAGAATCCTGGAGTTCGTTCTGCCAGATACGGTAAATAGAGTCCATCCCTGGAAACGTGATCAATTGACGGTTTCTCCTACAAGTGGTATTGGGAAAGATACTCCAGGTCAGCCAGGGGCATTCAGCCCTGATGACAGCATGCACACTTGTGAGCCATCCCAGCCTGTGTCACCAGTCTGCAGACGAGAAGTTGTACCACTCTCCTGAAGATCCTGGAGACAGTGTTGCCATGACGGCAGCTCTTGTTGCCCGTTCTACTCTCCCAGCTACCCAGCTGCGGTAGCATTCTCCATCTTCTACTGAACTCAACGGCAGACAAGGCAGGGATGTGCATCACCAGATGGAGACTCACAGGCTTCTCAGAGAGGAGAACCAGGACAGCAGGCAGGGGAAAAGGCTCTCCACTCTAGCCAGGGACACCACCACTGTTGCTGTCCTTGTTTTATGAGAGTCTGCTAGAGTGATTTTTCAAAACTTCTAATGAAAACACCAGAGTCAATGAGCCCCAGAGAAGGAAAAATTGGTTGAAGATTATAGTCGAAGGACTCTCTGCCAGACATAACAATTATGCTTACATGTGACACTCATCGGGTTTGTACATATATGTGGAAGTATCAGAGACTTGCATACATGAGTATCTGGAAGGAAATAAGTGCCAGTTGATGGGGAAAAGTCATTCTGTGTGCAGTGGTCACCTCAATATAAATCTAAAAGCCACTGTGTTCCTAGCATGCCAAATCCCCATCCCTCTTTCTCTGATTACAGCACTTCCATTAATTTTTGAGTAAATAACCCCTTTCATTCCTACTCCATGTATTAGGCAGGTGGAAACATCTTCAGGAAAGGACATAGTACCATGCAGAGTGTTAAGTGGTTCAGTGTCTAGTTCAGGGATGGTCATGTGGTATAATTAGCCAATGAGAGTCAACCACAAGCTTTGGTTGGTATCACCAGGAAGAGATAAAGCCAGGCTAATTCAGCCTGGAGAAGGAAGTGGACATGTCAGGGAACCTCTACACTGGGATATCCACAGAGCGGAGCCAATGAGCAAGATGGAAGCAGAAGACAGATACGCATCAGAGCTGATGCCCTTGTCTAGGTACCAGTATGGAGATACGCTTGCTGGAGAAGGAAGTCTAAAGTATATCAGTTATATGCACCCCTGCGTTCCCATTGTCTTCTCCTTCACCTTTTATTTTGGGGTTGGGTTTTTGTCATCCATAGCAATGATAACAACACCAGAAAGACTCCAGACCACCATGCTAAACCCTTATCTCCAGACTCCAGACCAACATGCTAAACCCTCATCTCCCATGTGACACAGAAACTAACATTGCTCTTGCAACTCATCCCAAGCAGTCAAATTACCTGCAAGGAGCCCTGGATGTCCTTTCCCCCGACAATCACGAGCTCTGCCATGTCTTCGGCATGAGGAGTCCTCGCGTGGACAAACAGGGTCCTGCCCACTGCAGTGATGTTTCTGAGAGCCACTAAGGTGCCATCGCTGTTCACCTTGAAGTGTGGGCTTGAGACCTCATAGTGCAGCTTCTCGTTGCCCTTGCAGTCGCTGAAGGTCACTAAGGAAAGAAGACAAACAATGGAACAAAAGATGAGGTGGCTGGACATCTTAACATTGGGGAAGTCTCTGATCTGTTAAACATGGGTGTCGGAGTGTGTGCTACTACTCCACAAAGCTGCCCCTGCCCTGATCCAAGCTACTTGTCTCAGAGTGATTTTGACTATGCTAATAGAGTTTACCGATCAAGACACAACCTTGGACTTAGGATGCAGCTCATCTGGAAGAGAGGAACACACAATGCTCTGTATTTGGTCTCCAGTGATGCTCAAATTGGGCATGGAGATAGGAGCCTAAAATCCCTAGCATTTGGAAGTAGAGGCAGGAATATTAGAAGAAGTCATATTTGACTACATAACAAATTAGGGACTACCCTGGTGTCAGGGCAACTGTGCTTATACACTGACGGCCTAAAATCAGCAATAGGCCTAAGTCAGCCTGCTAACACAAAATCTTGGGTCTCTGTGGAAAAACACTGAAACCGATAGCTATAAGATATTGTAAACAGGCAGCTTTGGTGGAAATTTACCAGCCTGGATGAGAACAAGTAGTCATAGGTCTTGTGGATAGTCATAGACCTTAGGTAGCCTTGGTGGATAGTACCAACTTAGATAAGGACAAGTGAATCATAGGCAGAGTCATAGTGACCTGTCCCCTGAACCTTCACCCAGCTGATACCCTGTTCTGGAAGATATCTGTATTCCCCCTGAACAACTACATTCCTGCGTCATCCCCTTCCCCACATCCTGCCTTTTTGTATATATAACCCCTGTGTAAAAAAGTAAAAATGGCGGTTTGATCAGACTATAGACAAGCCACTGTTCTTTGCGTTTGCCTGTTTTCCATCCACTCTCTTTCAGGTGATCTCCCCAGACCCTTGTTTAATGCCCTGCTGGACAGGGCACCCTCGGTTACAGAAGACCAGCTCAAAGAGAAAAACACAAAAAAGTACAGCCTTGGATCATTTTTAGTTTCTAGGCAGGTACTCAGCATTGTGGAGGTTGAGGAATAGGGCATGTCCTGCCCTTAACTAAGGGCTGTGGATAAAGTAAGGGTCAGATATGTCCAAGATCGTTTGAAGGAAGTGACCTGTTTTTGCAATGCCTGAGTCTCGGAGCAGAACCACAGCAGACAGATGCATCAAAGATGGTGTTGACAAGACAATAACTGAGCTGCAACTTGAAATTGTGTGGACCAGCAGGCTCTGCAGAGGGTGGAGACCAGTCAGGCATTCAGGCTTGTTCAAAGAAACGATGGGTGTTCATGAAAGCGCAGGGGGTGCCAAATAGATTTGGGGAAAGAGGACACCCAGGGACACTTAGGAGATATGAATTGGAAATGGGTGAGAGGTGTTGGCAAGTGGAAGAACATTCTGAAAATGTCTTTTGGGAACAAGTAGAAAAGCCAGTAAATTGGGGTGCTTCCTGGAAGCCGTCCACTATCCTACAGTAAGGACTATACCAGCAGTAGGTGTGTGCTCTGGTTCTAGTACAGAACAGGGTTGGAAATCACAGGAGAGTTCCTTGAAGTCCTAGAGATCTCCATGATAGACATGAGCTATAGAGAGTGGTTTGGAGATGGGCAAGAAGGAAAGCCAAGAAAAACAGTTAGCTTGGTGTAGGCTAAGGACAGAGACAACAAGACTCCTAGGGATGTGGAGAATGGGTAGGTGACATCATGATTTATCTATATGAGAAAAAAATAGAGACAAAAGCCCTTGGATGAGCCGCCTAGGTCTTACACAATGGTACTGGTGGTGGCTGATGACAGTGACAACAATCCACTCTGGGGTACCTCTGTACCAGCTCCATAATTCTACTATTCCAGCTCTCTCCCTTGCCTGTCTCCCTTCTGCTATTGATTTTGAAGATCCTTATAGGTGAGCATGGAATTGGATTATACTTGTGCATTCTTATTCACAGTGGGTACTTTCTTAAAGACTTGTGTTTCTTTATTTGTATGTCTATCAGTATGTATGACATATGTACTATGAAGACCAGAAGGGGGCGTTAGATCTCCTGGAGCCGGAGTGACAGACATGAGTTACCCAGTGTCAGTGCCAGGTACTGAACTCAAGTACCCCGGTGAGCCATAAGTTCTCATGACTATTGAGCTTTCTCTCCAGTGTTTCTAAGATGGTTTGTAAGACCCCAATGCATCCCAGGCTAGAACTGAATATATCATATCCTTATTCCTATGCACACAGATGCTTATGATAAAGTTTAATGTATGAAGTATGCATGGTAAGAAATTAATAACAATAATGAGTAATAAAAAGCACAATTATAACACTATTCTGTAATAAAACCTATGTGGATAGAATCCAAATTGTTATATTGATCCTAATCATGGTATCATATTCCAGTATTTGACTGCACCAGGTTTATTTATTCTACAAGCAATAAAACTCTCTCTTTCTCATTTTTCCCTCCTTCCCTGTCTTCCCATCTCTTGCTCCCCCCTCTCTCTATATATGTGTGTTTCTCTTTCTTTTACTCTGTCAGTTTCTCCTTGTCTCTGCCTCTGCCTCTCTATCTCTCCCCAACCCCTGCTCGGTATGTATGTGTGTGGGGTGTAGTGCATGTGGAATTTTGGATTTACAACTTCCAGACTGCCACTGACTGAAGGTAAATAAAGCCAGAGCAAGCAAAGCTCCCAATGAGGAGCACGGCACACCCTTGTCTGATGCTCTACTTGGCAGCCTTGTCTACTCTGTAAATCTGTGATGAGACATGGAACACACAGCTGTCTGCCCATCCCACAGATCATGACGCAGAACTTGACTGGTTCCCTCTCCTATTGAGTGCAGTGGCTCCCTTCCTCCCCAGAAGCCACACCATCATCAATGATGGAACCACAGAGTCAACGCCATATATTGCATGTACTGGGTAATGGAACCGCCCAGCAGGTTCCTCTTGTGCCTGACTTCATTCCCCTAACACGACTTTTGTGAGGTTCAGACATGGGGTAGTTTCCCTAAATCACTACTTAGTCATCACTAAAGACTATACTGACCCTAGTCATTGGCTCCTAGTCCAGGATGTCACTGTGTTAATGATGGTGTCAAAGAGGGCTATTCTCAGTCTTCATCTCTTACAATGTTACTTCTGGGAATGTTATTTTCTATGTCTCTTGGTGACAATGTCAACTTGGGTCCTAGTATACTGCTAAAGCTATGGAAAGATCTGAGGGGTTAAGGATAGCCCGTGTGGGTGGAGCACTCTTCCACATGAGTCCAGAGCTGAGCACTCGAACACACTGTCTCATCTTCACAGCAAAGAAGAAGCAACCACTACTCTGATCCCCCCACCTGGAGCTTACTAGATAAGGTCATTATGGGTTGGAGAAAGCACAAAGACCAGTCCACATAGTTTATAAATAAGAAATGGAGAGAAGAATCCTGGCTCATGAGAGCATCATCATGACATAAGGACAGTTCCACAGCAGAGCAGAGCCCTTCTGGGATCTGATCAGAACTGAATATCAGAGCCCTACAGAGCTCAGTCCTGCTCCCATAGCTGGGAAGTAAATTGTATTCACTGCCTCTCAATCATACCGTGTGATCTTGGTGGTCAACTTGACTATATCTGGAACCAACTAAAACCCAAACTGTTGAACATGCCTGTGAGGGATTTTCTTGATTGGGCCATTTGAAGTGGGAAAACCCATTCTACATAAAGGGACACGGAAAAGGGGAGCTTTGCTTTTGGCCTACTTGCCCCCACTCTTGTTGGCAAGTTCATCTGCCCTGCTGCTATAACATTCCTTCACTGTTGTTAGAACCTACTTCTGCAGGGTTCCAATGTGACCTGAAGACCAGCAGCAATCCAGGAAACTACCAGAACCCCAGCACCAGAATGGGACTACTGAAAAAGCCAGTCTTGTAGACTGAACAACTATAAGATTCTTGGCCTTTCCATTGGTAGACAGGCATTTTTGAACTAAGTAAGCCACATCCTGAATCAGTCTAATAAATAACCCCTAAATATATATAATTTCTCCATCAGTTCTGTCACCGTAAAGAGCCATGACTAATTTGTCCTGCATTCAGGCTCCAGGGCCATCTTTACAGTTGTTCAGGTGGACTTTGATACCTGCAGTTTTCGACTCTTGCTCCCTTCCTATGACTATCTTGGTCCTCAAGATTCCTCAGGCTTACACAATTTCAGCTCTTGGAGATGAGTTGTACAGGGGCCATTAGCATAGAGCTCACATCCACCGAGACCAACACTCCTAAATGACAAGACCTGCAGAGATTTACTGCCACAATGCCAGCATGAGGACTCTGGCTGCAGCCCATGGAGACAGCCTCTGTTCTAAAAGCATTGGGCAAGGGAAGGCAGACAGAGGACTTTGGGAGTCCTGGATTCATATCAAACGTCCTCCTGGTCTCACTTCTTCTCTTCCTATTTCCCCCTTCCCCATCTGTATCCTTCACAAATACTGAACAAGAGCCTATATGGTGTGAGACACTGAGTTCATAGCACTCACAAGAACGAACGGTCTCTAGCTTGAAATTTAATAAGGGACATGGATGTGAATCCAGCATTACTGTGCACAACAGAGGAGCCATTTCAGGGATACAGAATCACAGCTTGTTCAAGAGTCCTGTGGTGCCAAGTGAACTGGACGTGAGCAAGGGAGACAGGCACAGAGGCTAAGACAGGAAGCAAGAAGCAAGAAGAGAGATGACCCTGAAGGCCACTCAAAGCCTTGGTCCTTAAGGAAATCCTTGAGCATTCTACAGTGGGCTAGCGCCTCCAGCCGATTCTCTGGAGGCCATGGCTTCTCATTGCAACTGATATGTAAGCAATCAATGTCTTTCATGTCTAGGCTGTCTGCCTGTTCCTCTTGGGCTCCGTCTCTCCTTCTGTACCTTCCCCCTCTATCTTCCCACATGTTGATTTTGTCACTGGCAGAAGGTACTTGGCACAGTCTTCACCCTGGAACCTCCTAATCACCTACTTGAGTTTCAACTTGTCCTAGTTTCATGTCTGTCACTGCAGGAAAATGCCTGAACAAAAGCAACACAGGGGACAGAGAGTTTATTTGGCTTACAATTCCAGGTTCCAGTCCAACTGGGAGAAGTCAAGGCGGGAATGTAAAGCATCATATCCACAGTTGAGAACAGAGAGAGAGAAGAAACACAAGGAACCTTGTTTTCTTGCTTCTATGAGCTTTGTCCTCTCATGTTAGTCTGGATCTCCTACCAAGGTGATGGTACTCTCCATAATGGAGCTTCCCAATTAATAGTCAAAATAATCCCACACAGATCCATAGCCCCAACTGGTCTAGATAAGTCCTTATTAAGACTCCCCTCCCAGGTGATTTCAAGTTGTGTCAGGTGACAGCTCAAACTAAAACCAGTGACCAAATCGAATAACTATTGGCACCACCTGCTTCATTCTGTTTTCCAACACAGCAAGCCGTGCGTCATACCTATCAATCATATGGAGATATCTCTACATTTTATCTGTTTATTTTCACAGCCCAGAGCAGAAAACGAATCTCATTTTAATATTCGTTCCTACGTGTTTAACAATAAACCAACCACTTTTATGAGAAGCCAATATAATGTTTTCCCTGATTCCCGCCATTATCCAGGAGTAAAAAGACACTTTGTTGGTGGGGATGAGTGCCCCTGTCCAATTGTGAACAGAGCAGACTGGAGACAAGGCTGCAAATTGAGATCATGGCCTATGGTGACCTCCTGACTTATTTGAGCCCTGTAGTAGAGATGGGTATAGGAAATAGGTATTGTTTCCTCCTCTGCACTCCATATTCTGCATATGCCCATGTCATGTGTACACAATCTCCCATGTTCAGGCTGACTCCATGTATCAGTAAAGGCAGAGGTTCTAGCTTATTTCTCCCTATACCTTAATACTGCTATGCCTGGTCCCAAAACACAGCTAAGACCAAAGGGACCAGTCATGGCACCTACCGCTCACCACCGCCTCTAGCTGCAATGGCTCCTGACAGCTCAACTCTGTGTCATGGCATGGTTTATATCTTCTCTTCCCCACATGGCCACATGATAGCAATGTTGTCTGGCTTTTTTACTTTTCCATTACCTACTTCCCTAAAGAGACATTTTGGATATTTTCCTAAATTTTATCACTCTCATAAAAATTTAATATCACAGATACATTGATGTTTGTCTACATATTTCATGTCCTTCTCAGGTTATCCTTTTCTAAGTAACTACTCCTTCCCACACGAACATAAATTTTCTCTCCTTGGGGGTAATACAGTCCCGCTGAGGATCACGGAGAGTAATGTAGAAGCAACATTCTCCACTTCACAGGAGAAGAAACTGACGTGGGGACTTGCTTCATCAGGGTCAGGTGAACAGAAATGTTTGGGGAAAGAATGCACCCCAAGTCTGACCTCTCTCTCTAGGTACATTCACTTTTAGAAGTAGAGAAACTGAAGAAGAAGGGAAATTTCACATCTCAATTGCCTTTGGTATCTCATGAGTCCTTGGGAGGCCATCAGAGGTACACAGTGAAAGCATCAGAGGTACCCAGAGGAAGCATCAGAGATGCCTAGTGAGAGCATCAGAGGTGCACAGTGAAGTCATCAGAGGCAGAGATGCGGACATGAGGGGTGTTGGTAAGGGCATCAGAGGTGACGGATGAGCACATCAAAGGTACTAACATCTTACATGCTAGCTGAATATTAATTTTAAAAATTCAAAACTTGAAGAAAAAGAGTCCTCATGAATCAAATGTATACCAAGTCAGTAACTGAGATGTCAGATAACAAATCGCCTGTCTGAATGCCAGCTTTCCACAACTCCCGGCCATTCCTGGCATAGAGTGGAGGCTGGGGATCTGGCACACTGTGATTAGTTACTGCTGTGCCATTAGAATGGCAGTTTTCTTCCTGGTTTTAAAGCTCTTTTCTGATGCTGACTCCGTTGGAGACCTGCTACCTTGGAACACCTCACATCTTTACTCTTGCCTTCTGGGAAATGGACTCACCAAGGCCCTTGTGACATGCATCAAAATAAGATACACGTCTGTGCACTGAACTCTTGGGACTGAACTTGACTCGCTGACAACGATGATCACCCAAATCTCCACATCCCCTCCTCTTGTACAGCTTCCCTCTCCCAGAGGGTGTCCCCAATCCTGTGCTCCTTCCACGCCCCCCCCGCTCCCCACTTTTTTTGAGTCAGGCCTCCTTGCTCAGATCAGGAACAGTGAGCTGTTACCATCGAGACGGGCACCCTATTCTAGCTGATTCTGAGGGCCAGTGCATCTGCCTGCGAACCCCTTTGCTTAGTAGGGCGGAGCCCAATCGCTTCCTGGCAAGGGCACGGAGAAGGAAGAATGATATTGAGCAGGTGAAGGCACAGCAGTTCACCCACAGCAGATGCAACACTGAAAGACTGTTTATAAGGATAACTCCACTTAAACCCAATCATTGGTATTTCCTAAACAGACACCACATTGAGAGCTTCAAGTTCACGTGACTTCAGGATTACAATTCCTCCTCTCTGCCCATATCAACTCCAGGTTGATAGTCTCTTCCTTTCTGGGAAAGGAGGATATTACACGTCTGTGGTAGCATGTTATATAAATTGAATAAGAATACCAACCCCTGACCCCTAGCTCATCTGTCAGAATAATTGACCCTCAGTTGGTGAAGCAGTTTGGGAAGGATCAGGAGATGTGGATTTGTTGGAGGAGCTGTGTCACTGGGAGCGAGCTTTAAGGTTTCAGAAGACTTATCCTTCCCAGTGTGTTGCAGGCCAAGACATAGGCTCTCAGTGTCCTGCCTGCCTTTGCTCATCTTTCACGAACTTTAACTCTCTGAAAGCATTCACCCCATTGGATGCTGTATTTTGTAAGTCGCCTTGCTCATGGCACCTTGTCACAGCAACAGCAAAGTGACTAAAACAATGCAGAACCCCAAAGGCGTACTTTTCTAGTAAATATATTTTAAAACAAGCCTACAAATTTAAATCAACAAGAAGTTAAGTTTAGTCACAAAGTCCTCTCACTATTACCTAGTGCTTCCTTAGAAATCCTGATCTGGGTTATACATCCTTTGTACTGCTTATGGCTCCCCCCACCAGTCAGTTTATAATCCAGGTCTGATAGCCAGGTATGGGAATTACTTTTGTCATTACTGTAACCAAATGCAAGAAGTAACTGCAGAGAGGAAATGTTTATCGTGGCTCACAGTCTGAGGGGACACAGTCCATCATGGCGGGAAGGCATGGCAGCAGCCAGGAATCGAGGACAGGGATGGACAGGAAGTGAGGCTGAGTTGTCAAACCTCAAGGGTCAAATCCCTCCCAGTAACCCATTTCCCTCCACAAGGTTCCACGTCCTAAAGGTTCCTTAATCTTCTAAAACAGTACCTGCAACTCGGAAGCAAACAATTAAGCCTATTAAGATATTTTACATTCATATCACAGCAGCTAAGACAGGAATGCGTAGTATACCTGACATGTATTGGCAGTGAAAGATTGATAAAGACACTCAACCTAGCAAAGGCATCAAACCAGATGGCTCCTGTGTGGTAACCAGTGATATGTAAGGCAGACTTGGTGTCCACAATGAATAGGTCATTAAAAGAGAAATAATTTATCCTGTAGAAAAGAGACTCTACATTCTTATCTAGTCTGATACTATATTAAATTCCCAATTAAGGTATACTATTGACAGAATGGCCATGCCTCACACTCTCCTATTAGAAACTTTTGTGATTCTGCAGCATCAGTGAGGGACCAACTTGGCATGGAAATGAAGGCAGTGCATGTCCAGAGGTACAAGAGTTTAAAGAACACAACTAAGGAAGCATTGATAATTTATGATGAGTTAAAAGGTTTGTTTCTATAGTGATAACGTTCAAAGTATTAGTAGCTCCGAATGATATTTCCAGAGTTGACTCAAAGGAAAAATTTTTAATATGCAATTAAACTTGTGAACAAATACCTAAACCCTCCATGATGGGGGAAGGTGCTGAACTATCCGTGCTCCCTTGAACCTACTGGAAATTTCTTCACATACTTTATCATGGTGACATTTAAAATAGCTTCTAGAGAGAATTAAAAAAAAAAAAAAGAAAAAGAGAAAAAGAAAAAGCTAGACATATTATGCACCCTCCACGAGGATTTATGGGCATCCGTTGCATAACATCATCTTTGAGATAATCTGTGAGCACCCCAGGAGGAGGGGGAGGGAGGTGAAACCGCCCCACCTGGGGAAAATGCAAATTAGATGAACCGGCACCACTTGGCGTTTCAATTATGCTTTCAGCGTGTTTCCACTCAAAATGTCCTCTGGGCTTAATGTAAATGTCACAAAAAGACAAACTTTAGCTGGGAGACAAAAGCCACCACTGAAATGGGAGTTTTGGCACATGAATTAAGGGGCTTAATCTTCCTGACCCGGATGTCAGTGCTTTCTGTGTCTTTGTTTCCGATGTTGGTTCTTAGGGATGCGAACCCCAAAGGCATAGAATTCTCACCATCACAGAAAATGAAGCAGAGGAGAAAATTAAGCTGTACTACCAGGAAAAGGGAAAATGCAGATGGATTTACATTTCTCTGCTAAGTACTGAAGACCTCTGCTCCTACAGAGAGATCTGAACTAATACAGAGGAAGGCGGGGAGCTATGAGATACTTTTGGCTGCATCTGTGGTTCATTCGCTTCCGTCTTTGATGGAAAATGGTTCCAAAGGTTGTAGGCCTTGTTCGAGCCTTGCAAACCACATCTGCCATAAATTTGCCCTACAGTGATGCTCATAGCTGTTGTGTACCGGTGCGAGGATGCTTGTGAAACTGGGACGGAGGGCTATGTGTCAGTCATTCTGGGTGCTACAGCCTCACATGGATGGTATCTCTATCTATCACCTCTACCCACACACCAAGAAAATGGCCCCTTCAATGTGTAGAGAAGTCCCGATCGATAGCACTGGTCAGATTCAACCCTACTGCTGATTCCAAGACACCAACTTGCCTCTGACTCCCTTGCAAATTCTCTGAACTGTATCTGTTCACAAGACTACATGTCCCAGTCATCTTCAGAGACTTGGCACTGTCTCTAGATAATTATAAACTTTATTCTCTGTCATGTTAGGCTGTACCTTACTTCCAGGACTGTTTGCCTAACCAAATTCCCAGATTTCAACTGCCCTGAGAGCACAAAGGGCTCATATATTAGTTGAAGTTCAATATCTGGGAGCTTGGAGAACAAGGCCTTTCTAATGAATAAACTGGTGTTTAGTTCAGAACCATCTGATGGACCCACCATGGGACATACAATATCAATCTGATGGCCCCTCCATATCCTACTGGCACCCAGAGGCACTAGCATCTTCTGAAAGTACTTGTGGGCTCAGTCCAGAGACTCTTTAGAATTGCATGAAAGACACAAACAACATTTCATGTGATTTCCCAAACCAGCATTGCTCATGCCTTCTGAGGAATAAACGGTCATTCACATGTGTGCAGTATCACTTATGATGGGGCACATGGTGTTGACTGGTCCATGCTCCAGCCTCCATTCGTGATACCCTTCTGCATCCTGAATGCGCTGGGCTGTATGCTCCACTCCATGTTTGGCTCAGAATTGTTCTGACATCCACAGGACTTGTGTGGGGTCTTGGGAGTATCTCAGCATGACAGATCAGCTCAGGAGTGGATTTGTTCCTCCAAAGACTGTGTAGATTTGATAGACGCATGGTGCTCGTGAAACAGCCTTAATACCGTCTCACGCATCAATTCCAACTTTGATAAAACAGAGTTTCAATTCTATCATGTCAGAAGAAAGAGATAATGAATGATTCAGCCAAGGAAATCCTTAGTCCAAACCTATTTTTGCCGGTTTCCTTTTAGGAAAAGACAGAACCCGCATCTGCTTTCAGGGGATTTTATTTTCCCCTTCTGCAGACTATTAAAAACTGAGCTGCTAGGTCCCAGTTTCCTCTTTTCTGTCAAACTCATCTTCCGTGTCTTTTAAGGCATGGAAGGGCTACTCTCTCATTGGATGCTGAGCAAGTCTGTCCCAGGGTGATTATGAATTTAGAGTTGGAGATGGGGTGCATTTGCACAGTGCAGAGAGCCTGACACTGTCACATGAGCGACTCCAGGATGGCAACCTGGGAGCCAAGTCTTGGAGCCACTCCCAAATCAAACTGAGGAACCATGGCATGAATGAAGTGAATAGCGTTCATGATTGTGATACGGAAACTCCCGGTCAACGAGACAGAGCGTGGATTTAGCAGTGTTAAGAATAACATCCAGCAGTGTAGCGATCTCCTTGATGACTTCAGTTGAGTCAACTGGCCGCCTTTAGCTCATCTTGTCCCACTAATCTGTGTGTATACCTGTGTCCCTCCCTGTGAGTATCTCTACGGTAAGTGAACATGAGGAGTAGTTTCCTCCACTATTACTGTAAGGATAAATGATTCTTACAGCCGTAGTCACGGGGATGCCCACTTGTGGCAGGGTACCCGGAATCCAGAGCCCAGTTGCGTTTGGTACCCTGGCAAGTCTTGAAGTCCCATATTCTTCTAGGCTCTACCAGCAGACATCTCTATGGAGGACAGGGCCTATAAGGAGGATAGCATGTGCATCTGGAACAAGAACCAGAAGAGAGATGGCAAAAAAAGCCATGACACGCTTCCCTGTCCAGCCCTGTGGGTCCGTGGTTCAGAGACGGAGTTGTATGGCCAAGCTCCAAGACTTGCAAGCCATTGGCAAATGGAAGAGTCTCCACTACTGTTGTTCTGGTTTGTGAAAGCAAAGCACTATGGGAAGTAGCAGTAGTGGCTTTGCTCTGATGCTGGGAAGACCAAGTCAGGGGTGGGTATTAGGTTTCAAACCTGCCCACACATAGCTGAGGTGCCTATTTAACATACAAAGCAGACCTGGCTGCCAAGTTCTCCCGCTGCAGTCCCTCAGTCCCTACTTGTTACAGGGTCTTCCTAGCTAGCATACTCCTGCATACCCAAACCTCCTACCTTGAACTTTCTAGCCCTGGGGGGATGAGGGGAGAATGGGCTGCTTTCCCGTATATAACCCAATATTTTGGTTACCTGCTCTCTTTTTGTACCTTTGGGCTTGCTAGCTGTTGCACCTGGTTCCCCTTTCTCCCCTCTTCCTTCCCCCTTCCCATATGGCACAGCTCAGTCTGGTTCTTTCCACTCTGGACTCTCCCAGATGTCCCTGCTCTGCCCCTTTTTCTATAATACACAGCCTCCTCCAGTGTATTCTTTTTTTTTTTTTTTTTTTAAATTCAGTGAGGCCCTTTACTTCTTAAAGGAGTCGCAGATTTGGGGTCTTGAGAGAAGGCTGTTTCTACAAAAGGGCAGTGGAGGACCCCTTTCTCTTAGAGCCTTCCAGAAATGTCAATCAAGGAAGAGGACAGGAGTGCACTTGGGAGATGCTCTGAGCTCTTGTGGAAGCACATGGAATATGCTCACAGAGAAAGGGGGAGGGAACGGGATACAGTGGGCAGATAGGGAGCTCTCTGTAAGGCGAATGTTGGTATTTTCTGACCTCATATTTATCTATATCCTGGAAATGCCTACAGAAGTTCAGGCTATCCCTTAGAAGCCCGTTCTTTCTGGATGAGATAATTTGCCTGTCACTGGGTCCTTTCAACTGGAAGGTATCTGACTACTGAGCAATGATTGGGATGGAGTCCAGTGTTAGATGATTCTCATACAATGGAGGAATTAGATTATCCCAAAGCTCAACATATTTATCCAGCAGCCCATTAAACATGTCACTTCTTCACTTACAATGTGCATGACAGTAGACAGGAAGGAACAAATGCCAAGACAGAGATGAATACTGTGTGCTATCTACCTCCATGTATTTAGCGTCTAGAAAGTTGACCCTGTGAAGACTTGGAGGGCTGCCATATTGAAACCCAGTGTTCCATTTCGTCATCGTGTCAAAAGGCCAAATAAGTAGCATATGGTAGAAATTACAAACAGACAGCTCATAATTCAATGTAATAAATTCTACCCACCAGGGAAAGTAAGCCAACCAGTAAGCAGGCTCACCATTCCCAAAGGCACTGAGGCAGGAACTTATCAACAAATGTAGCTTGTATCACCGAAAAGCTGAGCTTTCTAAAAATGGCTTACAAAGACAATCTTAGCCTAATTTTCACGGATTTATTTACAAAATTGAATTTGTTCTAGACAATTGAGCTTGTTCGTGCTTAGTTACAAAGCTAGATTTTTTGCAGAAAATTTAACAAGCCAATCTTGAATGAGTTTGTTTCATAAAAGTGGACAAGTTAGTTGGGTATCAAAAATCTGTAAAATACTGGAACATATATGAAACATCAAGCCTTGGTTTACAATGTAGCTAGAGGTGCCATCCTATACAATCATGTTTATTCCACACCAGTCTAGTTAGCATGAGTGACCCTTGGCTCATATGAACAACACTGAAGATCACAAAACCTCTTTCCTCTGGATTTTTAAGGCACTCTCAGGAACATAGCAGTGTTGCCTTTTAAGTATGGCATCTGAGTTCCTTAATAATAGTTCCCATCTATAGAACCTTCTCTATGTGCTCAGCAGTGAGCCCACTACCTGAACACCAGTAATTTTTAAATCTCTCATAGTTCCATGAAAGCACTGTTTTATAGATCAGGAAAGATAAGCCTTTTAGAGGTAAAGACTATTTATTCCTAGTATAATAAAGGGAATAGTTGGATCAGTGTGTTTGGCATCAAACACAGACCCCTGCTCTTTGACCTGGGGGATATGGGAGGACTGAGTTATTCTGGGTATAGAAAACTGTTCCATGGTCTAGAAGGACCTGGCTCCATGGCAGGCTGAACACTCTTTCCTTGAAGCTAAAGAATATCAAGATTAAGTTGAGAGAATTTTGAATGAAGAGACCAACCAAGGGAACACACAGAGCAATAATCAAAATCATCCATGGGTCAAAGTCTATGGAAAGACAGACTGAGGGCATCTGAACTCCAGAAGAGTCTAGAAGTGCTTCTAGAAGATGGGGTAAATATTAGAATATATGTAAATATATGCAAATATGTTTGGGGGCTGAAAGGCATGATCTAGGGCAGCAGTGTATGTCTTCACTAGAGAATGTTCCTGTCATAATGCAAGGTTGATAGCTTTAAAGTAGTCAACTCGGTCAAACTACCACAGCCCCTAAAATGCTAGTTTTTGTGCCTTGAACATTTTCTCATAACCATCACTTTGGTAATCCAGACCTCTGAGGGCAGAAAGTCATTCCTTTTCAGCTATGCTCGGTGGCGGCCCTAGCATAGAGATGGGAACCCAGGAGTATTAGTGGATTCGTTGTAGTTGCAACCAATGAACTCACCCACCTCCTCCCTAATTGCAGTGGATGAAACTCTCCCCAGCTGTGATTACGAACTGTTTCTGTACAGGTGACAAGACCCAATCAAGAAATTAAAATACGGTGATTTGGCTTGTAGTACACAGGGCACAATTAATTCTTGCATGCATATATGGATTTTTTTTTGATGTCAGCAGAAACACAAGCAGCCCTGAGGTCATGCCTATTCATCATCTGTTTGCCAAGAGATATTGCATACTTTATACACTATTATGTCATTATCCAGAGCTCGAGCCTGATGGCGATAGAGGGTATATTGGCCAAGTGGGTCTTGTCACTCATTAAAGGTATTCTAGTGTCTCATCATTTCCTCACTGCACAATAACCTTTGCCCCTTTCCCAGGAAGAAAACACCAATGTAGTCCAAAGCTTTTGCATTCTGTTTCTTCCTACCTGAATTAACATGGAAGCATATAAGCCAAATGTAAATCATAGCTTTCCATCAAAAGTGGCAACTTTTGCAACTGAAGGGTTCTTCTACGGGATCTCAAGTATATTACTGTGATTACGTGTCTCAAAATGTTCTTTTAATGTACCCGCGGCAAGTCTAAGGTTCTTGAGATTTATAGCTCACGTTTCTTCCTTTATATACCCGCTTTAAGCTGAAGCATATGGTCTCACGCAACTGTGATATTTACGATAACGAATCGCAGATGTCTAAATGGGAGTAATCTGAAAACACTCAAAGACTAAGATGCTGCAGTCTTACTGCAAACATTACAAAGTGAGGACTTTTGGCTTATGTTGATTTTCAGAGAGTATCAGGAGGAATGGGGCTTTACACATCTCCTGAAGACGTGCGGAAAAGAGCGCCCCTCCCCACCTCAAAATAACTACGGGATTTAAGATGGTAAATCTAGTATTTCTGTTGGGAACTGAACTGTAGCTGCTTCTAGACATAGGTGGGCATACAGGCTGGAGAGTCCTTCGCTTACACCCATCCCAGGACACATTCTGGAGTCATTTATGAATACACAAGGTTAAACTGTAGTCCCTTGGAGGGACAGGGAAGGAAGGGATAACCCTTTATCTTTCCATTAGCTATACACGATAATGTATATTTTACTAAATTTATAAACTCTCTATCAGTAATTACAATTTACTTTGACTTTTATTAGAAAGTTTCCCCATCTGCTGGACATGACGATACATACTCGTAGTCCCAGAACTCAGGAGTCCGAAGCAGGAAGATTATGTGTCTGAGGCCACCCTGGGCTACATAATAAGATACTATCTCAAAGCAAAACAAAAGCCCCTTTGTCACACTAACCCACCAACTTTTGGCCCCAAATTTATCCTGTCTACAGGAAAAGCAGGGATGGGGGATGGAGCAAAGACAGAGGGAATGGCCAACCAACAACTCATGGGCAAGCACTAATCCCTGACATTATTAATGATATTCTGTTATGCTGCCAGACAGGAGTCCAGCATGGCAGTCCTCTGAGAGGATCCAGCCAGTGCTGGCTCAGACAGATATAGACACCCACAGCCAAACAGTAGATAGAGCTTGGGGACTCTTATGGAAGAATAAGAGGAAGGATTATGGAACCTGAAGGGGATAGGAACTCCACAGGAAGACCAACAGAGTCAAGTAATCTGGACCCTTCAGGTTTTCAGAGACTGAAATACCAACCAAGAAGCATACACCGACTGGACCCAGGCCTTCCTGTTCATATGTAGCAGACATGACGCTTGGTTTTCATGTGGGTCCTGAACAAATGGAGCAGGGGCTATTTCAAAAGCTGTTACCTGTCTGTGGGTTATGCTCTTCTAGGTGAGTTGCCTTGTCTAGCCTCAGTGGGAGAGGACGCGCCTAGCCCTGTAGAGATTTGATGTGCCAGGGTTGAGGGTGGGTACCCAGAGGGGTCCCTACCTGCTCAGAGGAGAAGGGGAGGGGAAATGTGAGAAGGATTGTGGGAAGGGGTGACCAGTAGGGGGGAGTGAACGGGATGTATAGTGAGTTAAAAAAAAAAAAGTCCCTTTGTCACATTAGGTAGATAAATTCTCAGTAAATAATTTACATCAATAAATGGATCAACGACATTGTCTTCCATGACCTCTTTGTATCTCCTAGTGTAGACAGCACATTCATGAAGCTGCTTGCTCATGCTGGAACCGAGGTGTTCCCGTTTCATAATGAGCAGCTGTGCAATAAGAGCTATCCCTTTCTTCATCCCTGCCTTCTGTGCGGATATTTGAGTAGTTCAGACCCCTTTGGAAACTTTGGCTTCAAATAAAACACCAACCTAGAGTTTATGTAGACTCAGGAACCAACCCCCCTGAAAGATTCCTTGGGTCTACAAAGCACGAGCGCCCTCTGTCCACACATAAATGAGAACTGTCTGTCCTCACATAAATGACAGCTGTCTGTCCTCACATAAATGTTCATGTGTCTTGTTTTGTTTACTGTTGGACCTCGCTAATAAGGTTGTAGTCTATTGTGTCCAAACAGCTTTCCTGAGCTCCGTGCAAAATGGAGAATTCCCTTTTCTTAGGGGAGGGGGCTTCTTCTTTGAAGCCCAAATCACACTCTGCCTGGTGAAACTATAGGTTCAACTTCCTGGAATGTCTCTCTATGCAAATGAGGTATCCCCAACCTCAGCCAATAAAACTTCACCCTCAGAAGGACCCCGGTCCTTTCTCTAAGGTTCATATATATAGCCCTGGCTCATCCCTCAAAATGTGTCTGCATACAAGCCCACCCTGAATAAAGGTCTATGCCCAAGCTAAGATAGTCTCAGAGAACTGTTTAATTAAGATCCTCAGAGAAGATCTTCTCAACACCCCTCCCTTAGGCACTCATTCCCAACTAGACTGGGATCCCGCCGAGCCCACCCATTTCAGACCCTGCTTTATCCTTCCAGCCTGATGTGCAGTGGCGTCTGGATACCCTGAGAGGGAGGAAATAGAAGATGTGCAACCACAGCTGGACCCCAACACGAATACCACATGTGTTGCTGGTTTGATGCTAAGAATAAAGCATGGTGTTAGGCTGCAGGGCACTTGGGTGTTTTCTCTTGCTTTGTACCAGACTATGAGCTTTCCTGAAGCAGAATATCTCCCAGTTGGCCATTCTGTCTCCAGGGCTCTCCAGGTGCCTGTACATTGTATGTTATGGAATGAATATTTGCTTGCACAGAAAAAGCTTATCTTCTTGCCAGAACACAGCCACCACTAGAGCGTTGCTTTCGACAGGAAAAAGTTGATTTAGGTTCTCATTTCTCTTTATATTCAGTTCTTCCCATCTAGAATAAAAATCTTTGGGCCAGTAGGGACTCAGGCAGTCCAATAGCTCTTGCATGAACTGTAGTTTAGAAGCTGACCAGCTGTGGGCACTCAGTACATTTTGTCCATGTGGATCTGTTAAGATTGCCAGGTGATGTTCTTACCACTTCCATGCTGGTTCCTAGCTTAAGGATAGAGTGTGGTTCTTACTCTTTCTGCTTCCTTCTTCTGTTGATGTGAACAGGGAGGGAGGCTTAATGGGAGCTCCTCCTGAAATGCTGGGTTCTCCTTCACAGACTGACAATTAGGTGTGGATGGAATTGTAATTTAAGGCAGGGAACACTCTGGCACCTCCCTAAAGCAGGTAAAACTTGGAATGTGGACTTATGCTCCCATAGCTGGCCTGAAGGTCCAAAACCCACCAAGGGACAGAAAAGTTTGCGAGTTGGCACAGTACCATACATCACTTGAACCTGAGGCCAAGAGTCCACAGCTACCACCAAGTTCTAGCCCACTGCTTGGTTTACAAATACATCATGTGAGAATAATGACACACCTATTACATGTGACCTTAGCTACTATTCTACCTATGTAGAGTTGAATAGATTTTAAGAGCAAGGTGGAGGCAGAAAAGGAAGAGGAAGAGGAGGAAGAGAAGAAGAAAGGAAGAAAGGAGGAGGAAGAAGAGGAGGAGAACAGTCTGTCTTGTAAATTAAATGTTTTCTATTTGGTATTTTTCAGAAAGAGCATGTTGACCCTTCTAGGCCAAGGTCACATTACACTTACATTCTGAAGGAGCTATTCTATGCCACTTCAGTACACAGGCAAGTAAACTCACGTAGGACATGCTTCACATCCTCTGTTTCATGATTAACCACAAAAACAATCAACGGAATGAGAAAATGACTGAGATACATACACGTAAGTGTTATGCCAACGTGAGCATTGCTTTTAATTTTCTAAACTGCAATATGTTGGGAGAAAATTTTCATTCAAAATAGAATCTCAAGAGGCCCGGCTTTTTAAATACTCTTTTAAAATCCATTATCAGTCATTAAGTATAGGGACAAACTGCAGAGAAGATGAATTGTCCCCAGGGAGCAGAAGGGTAGCATGCATATCTATATATTTATGTATCGAAGACAATAATTTAATTTAGTGCTAAGAAACTGCCTGGTTGGTGCTTTTAATCAAGTTCTCATGCTTTACTGTTTGTCTTCAAGGTTCAGCTTCCCACACTGAAAGCAATCTGTCATATAATAACATGATTTATCATTAAGTTTTGTTCTTTTCTTGTACGAGGTCTGTCATTATTTCCTCTCAAACAGCCAAGAGGGCGATGTTTTCCTCCTATCTCAATGAACCCTCCTGAACATTTAGCTTCCCAGAAAACCTAATGGGAATTACCCAGCCCAAAGAGGAGAGAGCAATAATGACTGTTTTCCCTCTGATGAGGGTTTGGGTCGTTAGCAAAATAGTCAAGTCCCATTTCTTCTTGTGAAGGAACAAACAGTAAAACCACCCAGAAAGCTAAAACCCCTCCTATTGCTTGATTGTCTGTCTCCTGGAAGTTAGGGGCTACACTGGAACATTGAAAAGAAATAGCCACCGCATATAACACAAATATAAACATACTTCCAAATCCAGTGAACCCAGAGAAACACCCAATTTAAACAATGGCACAAATCCCCTCTGTAGTTTTACATGTTGATGCTGACTGGCTGTGTTCCAGTACTGATCTAAAATGACTGTTCAGTAAAACATCATTCCGTGCCTTCTTCTCTCAATGCTCAACTACTCTGGAGCTACAAGTGTGCCACTCTTGGCTAGAGAAAAGTATAGAGAGAAGATGTGGAGATCTGATCCCAGTAGGAGCGTCTGACACAGGAAAAAACAAAGCAAAGCCCAGCCACGCGATCCTCTATTAGTAATAACTGGCAATGTGAACCATGCTTTCGGGAATGCAGCCCTTGCTGAGTTAACCTGACTGACCTCCTAGGAAGGCAACCTGAAATAAAAGGGAGACTCCTTGTTTCCTCCCAAGCTTAGGTGTGGATGCTTGAGAGGATAAAATGCAGGGTTTGCTGTAAAGTTTTGTGTAATGAGAGAGAACCAGAGAGGAGAGAGATGCAAAGGCGTGAGGAACAGAATGGGGGATGGAGGAAAGGGAGGTGAGGGAAGGGGGTTGGAGACCCTGGAAACAGGGTGTGTGTGTGTGTGAGAGAGAGAGAGAGAGGGGGGGGGGGAGAGAGATATGCAAGCACATATCAGTATGTTTATTGAACAACTTGCTGTAGTAAGCATGCTTTACTCTTTCATTGCCTTAGGTTGAAAAAAAAAAAAAAAAAACAGCCTCTGAGACAGGGAAGCCACAGGCAAGGTGGACAGTGAAGGCAGAAAGCCCCAGAGACCCATATACAGCAGAAAGGGCTTCGAAATCCCTTAACATACAAAAGGGGGGGGGCTCACTTTTATTGTAAGCATGATGCCTCCAGGAATGCAATGGGCCTATGGGTATCTGATTCATATCTAACATTTGTCCAGCTCAGTTCCCAGCCCGACACTGTGCTTACAGCATGTGTTATGTCACCACCTCACCGGCATCCCACAAGAGTACAGGATCCTAACATCCTTCCCCATTTACAAATGAGAGGCAAAGCAGGAAGGGGAACAGGGAGACATATAGAGAAACCCCTGGACTCCAGCAAGCCTGTGTGGCTTCAAAGCTCGCCCCTTTCATCTCCCCTTTACTGGGCAAATGTAGTTCTATTTGTCACAGGAGTAGTTAGTGCCTTTGGTCAGGGAGTCAGTCATTTAACACAAAGACATGATGCTGTCTGATAGTACGCAGGGTAGACATGGGAACCAAGTACTCTGGAAGGGATTAAGTCATCTGGTTTGAACTTGAGCCACAGAAGCGCCACAGCAGGGGAGCATCTGCTGCCGGAAGGAGAAGGAGAAACAGAGTTTTTTTCCACCAAGGTTCAAAATGGAAGGGTCAGCTTCACCATGGCGGGATGTATCTGCTCTCAGGTTCGTAAGCCGCTCCACATTCTCCAAACACAAAGTATCTCCGTGAGTCAGGAGGGCTCTGGGTGGGTACCCGAGAGCCTTCATCAGCCCAGCCGGCAGCAGACCCACCAACAAAGTGCTGCTTTTGAGCAATCCCAGGAACAACAAAATAGCACATATTTCAAACAGGGAAGAGAAAAACAAGATAGCAGAAGAGAAACATGCAAGGGACGGAGGGCCCCTTGATCTGTTGCGCCCACAGAGACAGACACAGAGAATGCATGAGAACAAAGACAGCATCGTGTGGTGTATGCGCTTCGATTAGAACAAGCAGAGAAGCCAAAAGACTCAAAACCTGCATTTCTGAAAGTTAATCGTTTAACTCCCTATTAAAACTTTTTCCCAGTGCAGACAGAAGGCTGTTTTACTAGTGTTTGGAAATAGTGGTCGCTCTGATCCCTATTTGTTCTTTGAGGACAGGATGAGATTGACATAGGGATAATGTCTCTGGTTAGTAACATATGCATCCTTAGGAGCTTGTTGGCCCTAAGAGTCTCAAGCCCCCTTCTAAGGTCTTCTAAATCAGAGGTTCTGGGACAGAGCCCAGCCACCTGTGTTTATACACAAGTATGATAATACTCGATAAGAGCTGAACATCCCTGATGCAAAAAAAAAATATAAAAGCAAAGCAAAACAAAACCCATACAACCCAGCACTGTGTGAGGGATGACAGGGTGACACAGTACAAAGGCATAAGCTTGGGAGATGGCTGAACGAGTCGAGTACCTGCTGTGCAAGCATGAAGACCCGAGTTCAAATCCCCAGCAGCCAGGAAAAGCTGGACTTGGTAGTGTGTGTCTGTAATCCTAGAATTCCTATAGAGAGGTGGGAATATAGAACAGAAGACACGTGGAAGCTTGTGGGCCAGCTAGGCTGGTGTATTACGGTACCATACAACAAAGAGGGGGACCTGCCTCAAGCAAGCTGGAAGGTGAGGACCGACACCTTAACATGCCCTCTGACCTCCACATGACATATGTGTGCATGTATCACACATACACACACACACAGGGGGAGAAAGAGAGAGAGAAAGAGAGAGAGAAAGAGAGAGAGAGAAGAGAGAGAGAGAGACAGAAGAAGGGACAGAGGGGTGGGGAGGGAGGGAGGGAGAGAGAGAGAGACGAATAGACAGATAGACAGACAGACAGACAGAGACAGACAGACATAGACACTGCTGTGTAAAATTAACTTCAGGGAGCTAGAGGGGTGTCTCAGAGATCAAGTTCACGTGCTGTTCTTGCACAAGGCATGGATTCAATTCCCAACACCCAAATGGTATAAACATCCAGAATCCTAGACCTAGGGTTGTCAGTACCCTTTTCTGGCATCTGAAGGCATCAGGCACACAGATGTTATTACATACATACATACACACATACATACGTACTACATGCTATAAGAATGAACAGATCTTTGAAAAAAAGTTTTAAAAGTATGTGTGAAACAGAAAGAAACCTCCTGTTTTAGAGATGGGTTTTGCCCCCAAGATGTGTCATTATGTCCATGTAGATAGTCCCCAAATCTGAAATCTGAACTCTCTCGGGGACCACACTTTTCAGATAAGAGACTGTCGACCTGTCTTGGGTAAGCTCCAGAGAGTCTCTGTCAAGGTCTAAATATGAGATGTCCTCTGTTGACTCATGTATTTGAAATACTCCGTGTCCAGTTGCGGGCAATGATTTGGGTGCTTGTGGAAGCTTTAGGAAGTGGGGGCAAGCTGGAGGAGGTAGTTCCCAGGGCAGGTCTTAGTGTTTTATAGCCCCCACCCTGCTGGATGTCCCATCCTATTGTGAGGAAACTGTTTGATGCTCCTGTCACAGAGACAAGAGTCACCTATATCATCATGTCTTCCTGCTACGGTGGAGTATACCCTCCAATCACGAATCAAGTACAAGCCTTCACTCCTTAAGGTGCTTCTTGCCAGGCAAGCATTTTGAGCAATAAGGAAAGAAACCAAAACATCTCTTACAGCCTCACAATGCATCACATCCATGTAATACACTCGAAGGCTAATCTAATTCTGCACCATTTGATACTAACTTATTTTTAAAACTTAAAAAAAGTGTGTTTATTTGGTGTGTGTGTGTATACATGTGCATCTTTATATGTGTGTATGTGTGTTATGGTCCAAGTGTGAACGTCAGAGGACAGTTTGGGGAATAAGTTCTCTCTTTCCACCATGTGGATTCTGAGGATCAAACTCAGGCCTTCAGGATTAGTGGTAGATCTTTATCCATCAAGTCCACCAATCTGTCTCTCTGGCCCTTGATATTACCATCTTAAATAATAACGCTAATCAAATATCCAGGCAGCACATCAGCTTTGGGGTCAGAGTGATGGCAGACTGAGATCTGAAGACATGCTGTCTCCTCTCTCCCTGTGTGGGATTTTGCATGGAAATCTCTGGCCATCGATTTCCCACTCTGACAAATGGAAAGAATGATATCTATTGCCTAAAACTATCTCCAGAAAACAAAGGGGAACCAGAAAAACATCTGTTATATAGGTAGACAGTGGGAAACAGTTGCAGATGTACTTTTTCTTAAGGTAATAGACTCAACCACAACCAGTTTACAGCCCTTCTCCTTTAATAAACACCATACGCTAGGCAAATGAAAGTACAGCTCGTATTGATCTGCTCTACTTAAATGGAAAGGGCTGTTTTTCTGCAACACTATTAGCAGAAGTACATATGCCTCCGAAGGTGCAACAGAATGGATGCCGCTATCAAAGGGTCCTGTGTCATGTCAGTCATTCTCTCAAGTGGGGCAGGCATGCGGTACAAGTCTGTGCTGTAGGAAGGATGGAGAGGAAGAGGAAGCAGAGTAGGATGCTTATCCCAAGTCAGGCCGCTGTCAGCTTCTGCCTGGACCATGGCAAGTGCTTCTTAGGCACATCCAAATATAACTTTATGTCCCTCTGTGACACAGAGTGTCTACCTCCTTGGGACTAAAGGAAGAGACCTGCTTGCCACTCCAGAGTGATACTGAAAACTCATTTGCATTGGACTCAAAAGCAAGCTGGGCTCATCAAGAATGTCCCAGGGGACCGGATGCCTACAGACAAATTTTAAATCAAATGAGGATTTGCATAAAGTACTTGGCTCCAGATTACAGCACAGTATACGGCTTGCTTCATGATGTACTGTGTACAACTCTGGCCTTAACTCAATCCCTCAAGCCCCACCCACATCCCAGCTCTTGCTCATCCTCCCAGAATCCTCTTTCCAGCCTCCAGACCCTTGCATTAACTGGTCTCTCTATCCTCAGTGCTCTTGTCCTTGGATTTATCATTCAGTACTTCTATCCGTCATTCCATGACATTTCTCTGTGGTTTTTTTCCTCTTAGGTATTTCCCAATATCAGAATAAATCTCATAGTTCTTGTTACTTATATATATTTTTTTTACTGAGTGACTTTCACTGGAATATAAGCTCAGGGTTTCTAAGGGGTTGGAACAATATATGGTATTAGTCGTTCTCTATGCACAGTGTGTTGACCAAGGAATGGATTAATTTTCTCCCTAGTGTACCTGTAAGGCTCATGGGCCATCCGTCACTCAGTGATGAAGAAATGAGAAGGCATGCAGATAAGGACCAAGGGAGGAAACAGAAAGCATGACTTGAAAACTTGGTTGTTGTTGAGATAAATATTAAGTATGACTGCAGAAGAATGAAAAATCAAGAGGGCCTCAACAAATGAAAGAACGGTAGGTATTCTCCTGACTGAGATGATCTAGACTGGAGGGTTAGGGAGAAGATGGAATGGCTTAGCATCTGGAGACTGATGTCCTGCAGAGCTAGGTCACAGCATGATGTCATGCAATCACTAGGACAGTAAAGGCTCAGGACTGCCCAACACCAGCTTGGACCAGTATAGCCAACCCAACCATACTATAAACTACCGTTGGTCTCTCCCATCACCAACAGCTTTGCAAAAGTGCCCAATTCCATCTTGTACCGTTAGAAGCTTTTAAACTAAGGGAATAAATCTTAAAACTTTCGCTGATTCTTAAACTTCCCTTCCTTACAAGGCCCCGGGAAACTTCTCTTCAGGTTGGCCCCGTCAATGGGTTTAACAAAAACCCCTGGAAATTCCAAAACAACTTCCAAACTGATCACTTGGATGTGGGGCAAAAGGGGGGGCTTGGAAGCTGTTCCCCCGTTCTTTGCAGTTTACTTAAACGGGGCTGCCAACAAGGGTTTTATGCAACCCAAATTGCGACTCAGGCGACTCATTTTCACGGATCTTATGCTTTTAGAAATAAATTTCCACAGAACCAGTTTAAAAATACAAAGGGGAGTTTTCACCAACTTTTCCCCCAAATTGGCTAGGTTTCCTTGGTTGACGACCACTGGTTTAGCAAAGCAAGTTCGAATACATCCTACAGGAGCATAACACAATTTTAAAAATTTAACCTTTGGAAACTGGGGCTTATTTAGCAGGGGAAAATGATTCCAACTTTTTCCCGAAATAGCAAGCCCTTAAATAAATTTTTTTTAAAGAATGCTTGGGGAAAATTTCCACCAAAATTTAGTTCAGTCCCCTTTTTTTTTTTCCCCGGCAAGGCACTCATCTCCCACTCTTTCTCTTTTTCTTCTTCCCCCGTTCCTAAAAGGATTTCAGATGAAAATAATTAACCCTGCGAGATTTCACTAGTTAACATTGCAAGATTGAGGGCCTAGTTTAAAAACCCCCCAAATTTCCCCATAATTACAAACCTCCCTTTAAAGCGGTTAAATATGGCTAAAAAAGCCTTTTAAATTGTTTAAGTGTCCAATCAAAACCCTAGATGGACATGCATGGGTTTGGGTATTAAACTGGGACCCATCTCCCTTCAAGCAACCAAACCCGGCCGTTGTTCTGAACAAAGGGGTAAATTTTAAAATTTTTTTCAATTTCCATTTTTTTTTGAACAAGTCTTGCTCCCCCCCCAAAATTTTTTGTATTTTATTTTTAATTTTTTTTTAAAGGGGTTTTTTTTAAAACCCAAAAAAAATATTTTGGGGCCAGATTTTTTTTTGCAGATAAAAAGGGGAAGGACCCAAAAATTTTTTTTGCCGCGAAACCCCCCCTGGGGCCAAAAGGAATTTTACTTAAAACCCAAAAAAATTTTAACCACGAAAATTTTTCCCAATAAAACCCCAAAAATTTTTTTTTCCAAACCAAAGTTTTTAAAAAAAACCACTTGACATAAAAAAAAAATTTAAAAGGGGGAAAAAAAAATCCTCCAGCCGGGTCCGCTAAAAGGGTTTTTTTCCCCGCACAAAATCTTAGACCAAAAAAAAAGGGGGAAAGGGGGTTTAATTTTTACACCCCCAGTGATCACCGGAATCAGGGGGGAAATAAAAGGGGGGGGCCCCCTACCCCAAAGGGAAAGAGTTAATTGGGGCCCCCGGGTTTTCCCCTTTGGTTTTTTTTTCCCAAAACCACAGCCCCGGGGGCCCCCCCAAAGGGGCCCCCAACCCCGAAAAAAAGAAAAAATTTTATTCCTGGGGCCTTTCCCGGGGGGCCCGGGGGGGGGGGGGGGGGGGGGGGGCGGGTTGGGGGGGGAAAACCCCCCCCGGGGGGGGGGGGGAAATAAAATTTTGGCCCCAGATTACAGCACGTATACGGCTTGTTCAGATGTAGTGTAAACTCTGGCCTTAATCAACCCCTCAACCCCCACCCAATCCAGCTTTTTCCCCTCCAGAACTCTTTCCAGCCTCAGCCCCCTTGATAATGGTCTCTCTATCCTCAGTCTTTTGCCCTTGGATTATATTCAGCTTCTACCCGTCTTTCCCATGAATTTCTCGGGGTTTTTTTCCCCCTTAGGTATTTCCCAATACAAAATAAACTCTATTTCTTTTTACTTATATTTTTTTTTTACTGAGTGACTTTCATGGAAAAGCTCGGGTTTCTGGGGGTTTGGGAAACAATATATGGTATTAGTCGTTCTCTATGCACAGTGTGTTGACCAAGGAATGGATTAATTTCTCCCTAGTGTACCTGTAAGGCTCATGGGCCATCCGTCACTCAGTGATGAAGAAATGAGAAGGCATGCAGATAAGGACCAAGGGAGGAAACAGAAAGCATGACTTGAAAACTTGGTTGTTGTTGAGATAAATATTAAGATGACTGCAGAAGAATGAAAAATCAAGAGGGCCTCACAAATGAAAGAACGGTAGGTATTCTCCTGACTGAGATGATCTAGACTGGAGGGTTAGGGAGAAGATGGAATGGCTTAGCATCTGGAGATGATGTCCTGCAGAGCTAGGTCACAGCATGATGTCATGCAATCACTAGGACAGTAAAGGCTCAGGACTGCCCAACACCAGCTTGGACCAGTATAGCCAACCCAACCATACTATAAACTACCGTTGGTCTCTCCCATCACCAACAGCTTTGCAAAAGTGCCCAATTCCATCTTGTACCTCAGGCTATGCCACATCCCTAAACCCTGTGTTAGGAATGCAAAGGGAATTAACACTCATCAAGAAAGTCTTACAGCATAGTTAAAATTCCCTGTCTTAACTCACAAACAATCCTCCCTTCTCTCTACCCAAAGTTTGTTCATAAAACAAGCTCTGTAAGATCCCACCCAGTGCAACTCTCTCCAGGAGCCTGGACTTACCACATGAATGTTCTTCTACCCTTCAAAGAAGACTTCCTTCAATTCTTTTGTCTCATTTCTGAGTTCTTTCTCTGACAGTATAAGAAGCTGTAAACTAAAGGCCAACAGTCTTAGTCTTATCTGTGTTTGAGTTTCCCCTAAACTACACCCCCTAGCAATAGCCTACTTTCCAGTTGGTAGGTCAACTGTATCAGGGGAGAAGTGGAGAGAGAACTCTCTAGAAACAAGCTTCAGATCTGATCTGCATAAAACTTGGCATGTGCGGTAGCATTGGTCAAGCTGGTCAACACTTGGCTCTTCAGTTTCCACATCTGCAAGATGGGCTTCATTACTACACACAACGCTTGCGACTTCAGCGACCATGCAACAAATCTCTGCTTGCAGCTCACTTGTCGATGTTGGGGGCAACCGAGGTGGGCTATGGATACTGCATGTTCTCACCGTAACTTCTGGCAGTTGAGACTAGGTATGCTTGAGGACATGGACCAAACACAGGGTTTTAATGCTAAATCAACGTTGCGATCTCAGGAGCTAGACTCATTTTATTCTAACTTCGCCATCTTGGGATGAACTGGGGTAGGAAAATAGAATTGCCACAACACTGAAAAGAACAAGCTTTTAAACATCAACAAGGATGGCCAGCTTTTCACAAAAATCTCCAACTTGTAGCTTGCTCCCTTGGTTTCTGGTTCAGACACCATGCGTAGCAAAGCAAAAGTTCTGAGAATGGACAGTCCTCACAGGCAGTCAACACAGATGAACAAATGAACCTCAGAGAACTGGGTCCTTAGATTACAATGCAGGGAAGGCTTGGCCAGCCTCCTCCCTAACCCTATCTTCTGCAGACATAGCCTTTGATTTGCCCCTGAAATATAGGCTTTTTTTTTTTAAGATGCCTTGGGGAAAGTAAGTTGTGCCAATCAAAACCATTTATGAGACATGTCTGGATTTTGTTTTATTATACACCTGGGAAAAGGCATCTCAGATCATACCTACCTCTCTCTCTCTCTCTCTCTCTCTCTCTCTCTCTCTCTCTCTCTGTCCTAACAAAAGGTTGTATTATCACTTGGATTCAAAAATACATCCCTAACATGCCGATGTATTCTCTCAAGCTAGTTAACTATTGTGTCAAGCATTTTTTTTCCAGATGTGACTGAGATTTTAAAGTACCTCTATGGAGATTCTCCCAGGTGGAAATTACCATAAAGCTCCAAGTTAAAGGACAGCAGGGTTCAACATCATGCAGCTAAAACACAAGCCATTTTAAAAATTGTTGACCTCAGTGTCGCTAAATGCAAGGCTGACCCTAGATGGAAGAAGACACTGCAAAACACTGTTGGTACAAGATCAACTGCAAACTGGTGACTTTTATCATATTAAATGCAAGCAAACAAAGCAAAGCAGGCTAGGTTAGAAATGCTCTGAACAATATAGAGGATGTAAAATTTAAGTTATTTCAATATTCCATTTTCATTTTGAACTGGCATTGATGCAGATGGTCGTCCCCCCCCCACATCATAATTGTGTATGTTTTATTTTTATATATTTTTGGATATATATTTGTATATTTGTATACACACACATATACATACATAGTGTCTGTGTGTGCACATGTATATGTGTGTGTGTGTCTGCAGAGGTCAGAAGAAGGTGTCAGACGACCAAAGCTATTGTTATAGATACCTGCGAGCTACCCCACATGGGTCCTAGGAATGGAACTTGGTTCCTCTGCAAGAGCAGTGACTATTCTTAACCACTGAACCATTTCTCCAGTCCCCAAACTCATAATTTCTTCAAAGTCTCTTAAATGCCATGCCAAGAGCTGTTTTAAAGAACGTAACCCTCATTAGTACATAAAAACTAAAATAAAGGACAAAGAAAGAGAAACAAAACTCCAGTCCAGCCTTGGGTCCTGTCTCAGTCAGGGTTTCTATCCCTGCACAAACATCATGTCATGACCAAAAAGCAAGTTGGGAAGGAAAGGGTTTATTCAGCTTACACTTCCACATTGCTGTTCATCACCAAAGGAAGTCAGGATGGGAACTCACACAGGGAAGGAAGCAGGAGCTGATGCAGAGGCCACAGAGGGATGTTACTTACTGGCTTGCTTCCCCTGGTTTGCTCAGCTTGCTTTCTTATAGAACCCAGGACCACCAGCCCAGGGATGGCACCACCCACAAGGGGCCCTCCCACCCTTGATCATTAATTAAGAAAATGCCTTACAGCTGGATCTCATGGAGGCACTTCCTCAAGGGAGGCTCCTGTCTCTGTGATAACTCCAGCTTATGTCAAATTGATACACAAAGCCAGCCAGGTCAGGTCCCCAAATGAAACTGAAGAAGACCACATACCAACCCTGCACTGCATCATGGGATAGTATTCTATTTGGTTCCGTTTTGTTTTAGCAACTAAATAGCCTCCCTCTTAAAGCTCCTGCACAATAACATACCTAATGAGGACGCTCAGGTCCAAGCCTTGCATGGTGTATTATTGATTCAATTCTTCCTGGTGAGAATCCTTTTCAAATCTCCAGAGCCCTCTCTCCCCTTCCCAATCCCTCCTTATCTCCATTTGGTTCTTTGTTCTTACCTTCTACAAGATCAGAAGCAACTCCTTGCACGATGGAAGGGAGTCTGCCACTAAACAGCATCCCCTGGTTTCCAAGCATTACCCCTTGAAGGATGCAAGAGCCTCGAGGCTCCACTGTGGGCCATCTCTTTCGATTGTTCAGACTCTCCTTCTCCTATTAATTTAACAAGGAAGGAGAGTATTTAAGTGAAGAAAATTCACTCTGAATTTCCTCCACAACAAACCGGAGGAGAACGTAAAGGAAGTGGCAGGGAAGCCCCATAAATACACAGGTTCCCGCTTATGGAGAATTATTTAGGAGCTGGAGCATGCTGGGTAAGCACGGTTCACAGATTCTTAACTACCTCCATCAAACAGTCAGAGGCTGCTGAGAACAGAGAAGCCGAGGCTCCCCCTGGGGAGGTGTAATCGACCTGAGTCCTAACTCTGGGGCAGTGGTAGGGAGAGCTCCAGTCTGTGCCTTTTTTTATCCCTCAACTTTGCGGGATGAGAGAGAGACTCAGGAGTCCCTTGACTCCCTCTGATCTGAGGACCATGCTTGCTAGCATAAGAAACAAAGGGCCTTCGATGTTCTTTTCCACATTCAGGACCGTATCCGTGACTGCCGTGACTTTCCGATTGTACATTTCATTATTCACCCTGTTTTGTCCCTGTTTATGGATCTGGCTTTTTGAGGTATCAAATAAAAATATTTAAGCCGTTTAATGAGATTAAACAGTTGCTGCTATGAGATTCAGGGTCACAAAAACCACTGCAACGCTTTGGAGACACCGGGAGGGCTGGAAACCCACAGTGCTGACCTTTTTCTAAAGGAAGGGACCTGCTCACCATTCAAGAATGATACTCAAAAATCATTTGCATCAGACTCAGAAGCAAGCTGGGCTCATCAAGAATGTCGCAAGGAACTGGATACCTGCAGACAAATTTTAAATCAGACAAGTATTTGCATAAAGTGCCGGCATTTGGGAAAGGGCACCGAATTAGGGTACTGACTTGAGATTCTGGCTCCAGGGCCACCGAGAGTCAGCAGAGTCATCTAGGCCTACCAGCCGTGTCTTGAACTACAAAGGACTTTTCCATTCTCCTCTGTAGCCCTAAGTAAGGGTGCTACCAAATAAACCGTAGAGCGCATTCACTATGGAAACACATTAGATAAATAGATGGGCACAGGCTGACGTTCTGTCGGAACTGTCCTCTTCCCAGCTTACCCGAGTTACATTCCTGTACAGTTCTATGTCAACCGCTCTCTTGTAGGCACCAGCGTGGTGTGGCTCCCTGTCTTTCTGCCTGTTTAAATGCCCTTTTCAGGAGAATTTTGTCTGATCACCACCGAGTTTACAATTTGTAACCCTCCTCCAGTCCAGTTCCTTTGATCTGGTTTATTATTCTCTACTGTGTTGACTATAACCCAATACCTACAGTGAATGCTTCCCAAGAGTGGGGTTTTCATCTCCTTAGTATACTGTGTGAGGTTCCCGTAGATGCCACTAACAATCTACCATAGGCTTCGGCACCTCAAACCACAGACAAGTATTTTATCATAGTTCCAGAAACTGTGAAGTTAATGTGTCGAGTGCAAGTGCACATTTTCTGAAGCCTTTAGGGGTTGGGGTGGGACCTATGACATTTCCTGCTACTCCAGCTTCTGGATGGTTCCTGGCATTCCTCAGGTCAGGCCTTGTGCTGGCTGGTTTTGTGTGTCAACTTGACACAAGCTGGAGTTATCACAGAGAGTGGAGCCTCCCTTGAGGAAATGCCTCCATGAGATCCAGCTGTAAGGCATTTTCTCAATTAGTGATCTAAGGTGGGAGGGCCCATTGTGGGTGGTGCCATGCCTGGGCTAGTAGTCCTGGGTTCTATAAGAAAGCAAGCTGAGCAAACCAGAGGAAGCAAGCCAGTAAGTAACATCCCTCCATGGCCTCTGCATCATATCCTGCCTCCAAGTTCCTGCCCTGTGTGAGTTCCAGTCCTGACTTCCTTTGGTGATGAACAGCAATGTGGAAGTGTAAACTGAATAAACCCTTTCTTCCCCAACTTGCTTCTTCGTCATGATGTTTTGTGCAGGAATAGAAACCTTGACTAAGACAGGCCTCAACTGTCCAATCTCTGCAGTTATCTTCACTGTCTTTCTCCTCACACCGCCATACAGCCTGCCTGCCACAGGAACATCCGTTTTGGGTTTAGGGTCTCCCTTGATAACCCAGAGCCATTTACATAGGCCCTTTTTCTAAAAAAGTGTCACACTCACAGGTCCCAGGCATTAGCATAGGGACATATTTTCTTAGGGTTGGGGGGCAGTCAATGACCAATTGCATCATCAGTGGCAAGAGTATAGAGCATCGATGATGCGATTGGTCATTGTGTCAAATAATTGAAGGTCAAATAACCATGTGTCGGATACACATGGTCGCTGGAGCTGTAGAACACCATGGAGCTCCTTTCCTGCTCCATTTCCATTTGAATCGTCACCCTTAGCCTCCTATTCCAAATACTCAGTTCCTAGTTTGTGGTGATATTATGAGAGTCTGAACAACTGTAGGACAATGGTTCTCAACCTATGGGTCAAGACTCCATTAAGGGTTAAGGGGTTGATGACTCTTTCTTAGGGGTCACATATCAGATATCCCACACATCAGCTATTTACATTACAATTCATAATAGTAGCAAAATTGCAGTTATGAAATAGCAACAAAGATAATTTTAATGTTGGGGGTCACCATGTCATGAGGAACTGTATTGAAGGGTGGCAGTGTTAGGAAGGTTGAGAGCCAGTGCTTTAAGCAATAGGGCCATACATCATTAGGGAGGCTCTTCAAGGCTTATAGCCTGACCCTAGCTCTCTGTTTCCCGGTCTATACCATCATGTGCACAGGCCTGCATCATGGCTGCCCTGTTGCAGAGTTGGCTCTGTATGGCTTTGTCACCATGATGGGTTGACTCCTCTGAAACCATGAGTCAGCCCTTTGCAGAATTGATCTGCCAAGTCTGCTGTCATAGTGATGAGAGAAGTAGTGGCCACATGTCCCTTCTTCCCTTTCTGTCTTAGGGTTTGCCTGTATCAGATGACCTTCCTGAGAAATATTCCTAAGTGATGGAATAAGTCCAGTGCATTCTGCCAACCTGGATCACCCACCTCAGCTGCCCTAGCCAAAAACCTGTCTTCTCGTCATGTCTTGAATGATCTCGAAGACTAGATAGGAGTCATTGCCATGCATAAGGCACCATTTATATTAAGTGTCCCTCACTCAGGTCCAGTCATTGTAGTATAAATGGCTACACAGGACCCTACTGAGAGAAGAGGCAGAATGCAAACCAGGTTCCTCAGAATGGCATATCCATTAACACAGTAGGCAGATGAATACTTAGAATGTTATACTGATTTGCATATATGTCTCCCAGTCAATTTATGATCTTCTGAAATTAAAACGAACGTGGCAGTTCACAGTTGAGGCCCTAACCACGGTCTGGTGGCTTCACATTCATGTAGGCAGTGACAGCTCGAATTCTGGTCTACCGAAGCAGGGAGAGATAAAACATATCCATTTTCAGCAAAGGGCACTATTTGCTTAGACATACTGAATAACTTTCATTTGCATGGAAAATCAACTTATTTAAACGGGTTGGGGGAATTCAGACCAACGGGAGATAGCTTGTGCTATGTGGTTGAAACAGAGGGCTGGCTGAATGTGTCCAATCATAACAAGTCAAAAACCTTGGAATCACTGTTTATGTCTTTTGTGAAGATGCTACCCTGAAGAGCAGCCACAGGCACTTGTAAAAGTGAATGCAAAGTCATGGTTCCCTTCAGAGGACTTGGAGTCTCCCATAAAGTGAGGATGCTGTGCTTGTGTAACCAGATTCAAAGCAGAAAGCTGAAGTGGCAGGAATCAGGGAATGAGTGCCTTTGGGATGATACACGTGGAGGGTGGAAAAGACCAGCTAACTGCTGAAGGGGATGCTGGGGAAAAAGTGAGCGCTCAGTTATAGATACCCCTTATGTCACTAACTCTGGTGAGTGAGATGTTCTCAAATCACGTTATGTATCTAAGGGCCACACAGTTGGGAATGGGTGTGGTTAGGGACACAAATGAATGACAGACACTGAATGGGTATTGACCACAAAAGGCGCTCTGAAGATCTCCTGTACAGACCAAGGTTTTCTAACTGTGACTTTTCTGACAGTTGAGGAAGAATCATTCTTTGCCTTTCCATTATTAGGATGTTCAAGAATATACTCTGCCTCCTGCCTACCAGGTCCCAGTAGCAACATGAGTTGTGATAACCAAAAATGACATTGGGTGTTTCACCGGTAGGTTCTCTCTTGTCCTGTAAGGTAGCATCATTAGTCTATCTTACTGATTTGGAAAGACTGACATGGAAAGGTTAAATATGAACCCTAGGGCACATGGCTAGAGAGAAAGCCTCACCCTTTAGAATATATGATGCATATATATATATATTTCCTCAATATGTCATTTGATTTCATACTTATAGAGCTATTTTTTAACTCTAGAGACCCATTAAAATTTTATGAAGTCAACCCCATCAATTTTTCAGCTTATAGTTTTGACTTTTGGTGAAATGCTTAAATTCTACCTTATCACAAGACTATAAAAAATGCATCTCTGATTGATTCCTTCTCCTGTTTTATGGTTTCCTTAAATACATATCTTGGTACCACTGAATTAATTTTTGTACAAAGACACACGCACGCACACATACACACACATCCATGCACACACACAGACTATTCACTTATGTGAAATTTGTTCCTTGTTAATAAAACAAAGAGGGGAGATGAAAAGGCATGGCATTGAATTCTATTATTTGGAGATAGCTACTCAACACTGTTTAAAGTGCCTCCAGTTACCTCTCTGTGGGTCTTTGCACAAAGAACTGAGCTGCAGGAGTTTGGAGGCTGACAAAGAAGAAGAGAAAAGAGCTAAGTGCTAATAGCCCATGGGGGTGTCAGTACTGAGATGTAGGAAAAGGATGGGGGTGGGGGCGGGGCTAAAAATTAAGTTAGAAGTCAGAGGATGCAAGTCCAAAGAATGTAACATAATGGGGAAAACGGGAAAGAGGCAGTTTTGCTATAGCAACACACTTCAAATATCAAACTCAGCGCAGAGCTAATGGCTGATGGCTCCTGGAAGGACACACAATATGGTACCTGAATGGATGTTTTTGAAAGATGAAGTGGAGAGTTACTAGTGTTCAAGTGGGTGAAGACAAATGCTCGTATGCACAGGGAGAACTGTAGCAGCAGAGATTGGAAAGTTCTTCTCTAAAAATCTGGTGAGAATTCAAAATGAGAAGGGATAAGACATCTGAGAAAGATGGGTCAAGGGAAAATTAATTATATAACAATATTCTTGTATTGGACCACTTATTAATTACTTCTTCTTTAGGGTGACCAGGTGGTGTCAAGAAACAACCTAAGTCAGGGAAGGATTTATATTTATTCAGGCTTCCATGTTAAGGGAATATAGTCCAGTGTTGTGGGAAGAGGCAGCAATGAGACCAGGCTCTGTCCATGGTGTCAGGAGGCTGCTTGCTAACACCATGGCGGAATGGGAAATGGGGAAGAGAGAATGCTGGAACTCAGCCAGTTTTCTGTATTTCATTCTCCTCTTATTTGGTCAGGAAGCCCAGGTCCATGCGGTGGCGTTGTCCACATTCAGAGTAAACCTCCTTTGGTATTTCTCTCTGGAAGAGCCGCATAGACACACTCAAAGGTGTGCCTCATTAGTGCCTGGAGCATTTCTTAATCCAGTCAAGTTGAATACTGAAATTAGCCAGCGTGAGCCACTGACATTTATAGGAGATGCAAGTGGGACTTAGGGGAGCCTGTTAAGACTGTAAAAATATATCTGATTTTTGTATGTTTCAGGATATGAAAACTTATTGATAAGTGTTAAGGTGGAGGGTGCTAGAGAATTGTGGGTAATGTCTACTAGTTTCGAGCCAAGAACAATGACCCAGGAGAAAGGTCTCCATGGAGATGTTTGAGAGCAGATGGAGATATTGGATGGACAGAAGCAAGGAAGAACAGATCAAGAGTTGGTCCAGGGGCTGTGTTTGGTCCCCGATTCTTGCTTGGCCTCCTGTCATTGTGTTCTAATATCAGCAAAAACACAGATTCTCTAGAAGAAAAAGCATGCCACCTGAAGCAAAACAAAGGAAAGTAACCAGAAAACAACCCCATCTTCCTAGTGACAGTTGCCAGTGATTCCCCATTGTTTCCCGCTACCCCTGTCTTCCAAAGAAACGTCTCCAGTTAACACACGCTGATTTTAAAACTCACAGAAGGCACAAGATGCTAATAATGTCGATACACGAGGAGTGCATTTTAGGAAACATTCCTGCCAGGGAAAATGATATAAATGCACTGGACATTGCCAAGAAAAAGGCGGTGCTGCAGTGTCAAGCTTAGGACTTAGGGGCAAACGCAGACATCCGTGTAACAGTAGCAAGGAAGGATAGAATTGTCTTCCGGGAATACCCAAGGTGTTCTCCAGCACTTCAGCAGATCCACCGACTCTGGGCACACAACTCAGGTGTCTGCAATACAATGTAGATGCCTTACCTCAAGAGTGTCTGAGCTGAATGGGTTAGACATATGCGTTGGTGTCTAATTAGTGCTTGTTCCAGAGCGGTATCACCTGATACAGCTGGCTTCCTCACAAGAGGTGAAGCTATTTCAATCTCCTGCCTTTAAATATAGCCCAGAATATGAGGGCAGATGCTGTAGCAATGTGGGAGACTTATCCCAGAAGACAGGTAGACTGCTGGGAAACCCTGAACTCCTATGTCACACACGCCTGGGTCACCATCTTGTTCATACACCAACCAAGCTCTAGAGCCTCAGTGCTTGTGCCTGTGAAACGGTGATGAGCACAGATGGGCTCAGTTCGCCTCAGAGATGATATTATCTTCAGCTTACAGAAGGAGATGGGAGTAAGATCCGGCGGGATCAAATTGTTCATATATGTGTGTGTGGGTGGGGGGTGTCTAATCTTTATTCAAAAGGCTGATATTTTGTTTGTTGTGGATTCTTACAGGAATGTTTATTTTATTTTATTTTTTTACACAATATTTCATTAAATTGTCTTTACTTTGATGACTGAGGGTTTGGTGCTTTTTGAATTTTGTTCTGAATGACACTATAGTCCTAGCCTTGGAGCTGCTAGTTATGCATGTCAAGTGCTTTAATTTTATATATTTATGTAACTCAAATATTAAGCATGATACCCAGCCTAGAATAAGACATTGTCACCATTATCACCCACATGACCATCATTACCATCAGCACATTACTAGTATCACTATGGTAACCACCTCATTATCACCATTACCACAACCACTACCACCACCATCACCACAACCACCACCATCACCATCACCACCATCATTACCACTAGCATTGCCATCAGCAGTATTCTCCTTCTTCCTTTACCCATCATCATCCTCACCATCTCCATCACCACTCCCAGTATAATTTCCCAGGTCACCCTAGATAAATTTCCCACTTCTGGGTTGCAGGTTCCTTTTAATGTACACAATAACATTTGTGCTGCCATCGTTAATGTTTTCGCTGGCGTCCGTGTGAGACTTGGCTCCAGCCAAGGGAACTGCCTGTCAGGAAGCCAGCAGTTGTAATGAACATGAGAACTCCCAGGCAGAGCAGTAAGGCCAGGCCATGCTGGGCCCCGGGCTGGCTTTTGTAATGCTGCTTAAGACTTACGCAGAGAAGCACTGGCTGTTCTCACACATGACAGTTCCATGTTCGTTAAACTGGCGTCCTTCCAGTTCAGGAAGTGGCTGAGTCATGGAATAGAGGTAGAGAGGAGAGAAGAGAGGGGAGGGGAGGGGAGGGAAGGGGAAAAAGAGGAGGGAGAGGAGAAAGGGGGAGAGGGAAGAGGCGAGAGTAGAGAGAGAGGGGAGAGGAGAGGAGAAGACAGGATAGAGGAGAGGCGGGAAAGGAAAGAGGGGAGAAGCTGAGGGAAGAGAAGAAGGAAGAGGATCGAGGAGGGGAAAGGGGACTGGAGAGTAGGGGAGAGGGAAGAAGGGAGAGAGGAGAAGGGAGGGGAGGGGAAAGGAGAGAGTAGAGGGGAGAGAGGATTGAAGAGAGAGCAGAGGGAGAGGGGAGAGGCAGGAGAAGTTCTGTTCTCCTTTCTTCATTGCTGCTTGGAGTTTTGATCATCTTTGAAAATGTTTGGAGATGTTCTACAGGAAAGAAGCATAACAGCCTCCCAGGATCCACCCTGCCCAGAAAAACCTCAAGTGACTAATTGCCTTTTCTTCTAATACGGAAGTCTGATTTGTCTATCCAGAGCCTTCGTTTTCCTCTCTACATCTTTTCATCTTGCGAGGCACAGCCTCATAAACAAACGGCAGAAAGCAGGAAGATGAAAGCCTCCCAGGTCCGATTCGGATTCCCACTTGACAAACAAGCCGTTCACGATTTTGATAAAGGCCGAACGGAACGCGATTTGACCTTCTTCTCGCCACGATGGGAGATGTAAACACACTGCGCTTTCTCATAATTAAAAGATATTGATTCCCCAGTAGCGCACGAGGAGGCCGAGTGGTCTTTCTTCTCCATGGATGCAGCATGCTCCATCCCCGTTGCCAGAGAGTCATGTCTGACCAGAGCAGAGTGCACAGTAGGCTCAGGCAACTCTGCGGGTTTAGACTTCAAGTTGTGCAGCTGGAGAGACTGACTGTTTTGAAAAGAGGTGTTTGTGATGTTTTTCGGATACAAGATGCTACTGTAATAGCAAGATTTAGGTGTTTGAAGCACCAGATACAATCATTCCTTCTTCGCCAGACAATCTAGGAGAGACCTGCAATTGTGGTTTCTTGATATTAATGAAGACACATTTTTTCACTCTGTCACATACAGTATAGTGTCTGCTTTTTTGTTGTTGTTGTTTTTCTTTTGGCAGATTGTCTATCACAGGCTAACCTTAAAGACTATGTAGTCAAAGATGGCCTTAAAATCTTCTTTTAAAAACGCTTTTTTAAAGTTTATTTTAATGTAATGTTTGTGATTGTTTTGCTTGCATGTACTTCTCTACCACATGCATGCTTGGTGCTTAAAAAAAGCCTGGGGTTCCCTGGAATTTCAGCTACAGACTGTTATGAGTCTTCATGCCGGTGATGAGAACTTAAGCCCAGTCCTCTGCAAGAGCAGTCAGGACTCTTAACCAACTCAGCCATCTCTCTCATCCTAACCTTCAACTCTTGATCCTCTCACGTGCTGGAATTACAGATGTGCACCAAGGTATCCAGTTTATGTGGTGCTGGCATTGAACCCATGGCTTTGTGCATATAAGGCAAATACTCTATCAGGTATGCTATATTTCCAGCCTGGCATGGCTGGTATCCATTTGACTTAGCCAGATATGGACTCTGTACCATACTTGCAAGCCCGATAAAGGGAAGGAGACAAGTCAGGAGGGCAATTCTCTTTAAGAGCATTCCTTGAAGCATACACTCCGCTGGTTCAGGTGTCACTGGCTGTGACCCATACACAAGGCCACTCCCGGGCACTTGGTGAGGTGACTATATGCCCAGTGAAAACCACCATTGCTCCCAAAGAAGAGAAAGAACTGGGGACTATGGGGACCCCAGGAAACATGAAACTGTTCATCCAAATATTGAGAATGGGGCTCGTAAGCGGATGGACACTTCCGGTTGTCAGGATGACTGATGATGAATTATGCCGCCAGCTGCAGGTAGCTTGTATCGATGCCTCCCCTTGTGCCTCTCTGAACAAAGCATGATGGGAGTACCTCATATCCCCGCCTCACAAGGATCACACAGGACCAAGAGTTTAATCGTCCTGATTTCACTCATGAAGAAATTGAGATGCTTCAAGCTTAGACCCTTTCCCAAGGTCATGTAACTCGTATGTGACTAAACACAATCTGGGTTTCAATACCCAAATCACTCCCTTAACTCTTTTACTAAGACATTAATTATTAATATTCTGAGGTGCTTTGGTATTTCAGAGACTGAGCTAAACTGCCGGTCTCCTCCGGAAGTAGACTCTCTGAAGCACTTAAAGGTTTGTTTCTAACTAGGATAATAGCAATTTAGGCTAGATGTGCTATTTGTGGGAACGTGGTAAGAATTCTGGTCTCACACAGACCTTGATTTGTGTTTAGAACTTTTGAGAAATGAGAGGAGGGCTATTCAGTCAAGTGAGATGTGTTTGGTCCATGAGATGATTCTTTCTTTTTTAATTTATTATATGTTCATATAATTATATCATATTGTATATTTTATGTTTAAATAAATAAAAATATAATTTAATTTATATTTCAACATTTTTATTAATTAATTAACTAATTAATTAATTAATACATTTACATTTTGACCTAAGTTTTCCCTCTCTTCTCTCCTCCCAGTCCTACCCAATCATCTGTTACCTTCCCTACTCCTCTCCCCTCCTCCTCTGTTTCTCTTCAGAAAAGGGGAGTCCTCCACATGAGATCTTTCTAACCCTGGTTGACCGAGCAAAGGGAAAATCATCAGAAGATGATCAGTGGAGTCCTCCAAGATCCTGGCGGATTATGCTGGATTGTGCAAATAAATAGTTAGGGAATTTCTTAGCCTGTTGTTGAGACTCAACACCAAGACGATCTGTGGGACTGAAAGTTAGGGTCCTAACTCAACAGAAAGCAGAATTATGGAAACTTCCCCAGATACTGCTACCTTTAGGGAGCAGACAGCAGAAGAACACGCAGTAAGTAATAACTCAGGGAAGGCCACAGACATGGTCCCTTTTGGAGCTGGGCCTGGGCATGGGTCTGGTAGACTTTGGGGTTCTGTGTTTCTCTCCTTTTGTAAACTGTCTCCTGGCCTGTTAACATCCATGTGTCTGTATAATTCACTGTAACTTAGGAACATGGAGAACTCTGGCTGGTGTTGGCTCTGCAGGGGAGATCAGCCATTCCTCCTGTCCTGTCTAAAAGCTTCCTTAAACTGCTCAACTCCCAATAATAACCCCAAGGTAGAGTGGGACAATCAGACCTTATATCCTAGGAAGTACTTTCACTAGTTTGCTGGACTCAGAGACACCCCTCCCCAGTCCATAAATGTAAAGAATATCTGTTTATTAGATCTCTGTCTTAGTTAAGATTAGTTAAGTAAAGAGACATCAAGACCATGGGAACTGTAAACAAACAAACAAACAAACAACACAAAAACCAAAAAACATTTAACTGGGGCTGGTTTAACAATTCGGAGGATTAGTTCATTATCATCATGGTGGGAAGCATGGCAGCACACAGGCAGACGTGGTGCTGGAGAAGGAGCTGAGAGTTCTACGTCTGGATTCACAGGCAGCAGGACGTGACAGTGACATACTAGCCAGGACCTGAAAGCTTCTGTTGGTGCTTAAGGAAGTTCCTAAGCAAGAGCTGAGAAAGTAGAACGTTGCCCCTCCCCCAAAGCGGAGAGCTCAGGCACTCTGAGGAGGCTCTGCCACACTGTCTCAGTGAGAAAGGTGGAACCTGGATCATTCCAGCACCATGAGTCAAAGCTCACACAGGGTAGTTGCAGGATTGGCTCTCAAGCCACCAGGGAAGCCCTGTGCAGGATTTGAAGGGTGTAGCTGAACAGTGAGTGTGGGGCTCGGAGGCAGACTTCAGGATGCAGCTGCTGGCATCCTCACGCACCAGCATGTTGAAGTGTCTGAGGAGGAAGAATGGAGCGCTCCTTCTCTTCCCAGAAGCAGATGGGCAATTACATGGAGGGTGAGAGCCAGACACCGATTCTTCTCCGGAGACTAGCACTAGAGGGAATGGACTGGGTCGGCTCCACAGAAGGAAACTCCACGAGGGGAATGAATAAGGCTTCAGGGGTCTGGCAAGGGAGGGCTTTCCTTCCCCCGACGCTGATCTCTGAAGCTCTCCTCTAGGCCCCAAAGTGCCAAGTGTGGTGGTACCCTTCTCACAGGATTGCACCTGACACAACCCGGGAATACAGGGTGCAGTGACTTGTTAGTTCCCAAGGACACCATGTCTGCTGGTGTTTGTTTTGACTGTGGCCTGTTTTCTTCGTTTTCCATTAGGAGAACAGAACGTTCACCTCAGACAAGAGAAGAGGTATCTAACCAAATCTTTTCCTGGAACTAGCATCTGCTGAGCTAGGTAAGAGCGGTGTTCCAACATGACATTTAAAACACGACTTCGTTACAATTACTTCCTGTGAATCTGAAACAAGCTCTTAAGAGTAAAATACTTCTGGGTTTCCAAGGATAATGGGCTTGGGGAATGTTACCGAAGTTGACAAAAAAACAAAAACAAAAACAACAAAACAAAACAAAAACAAAAAACAAAAAACAAAAACATAAGGTTGATTTCTAGAGTCATTTGCTGGATCAGTTTACCCAAGGCTCTATCCCTGGATGCCAGCCCCACCCACCCCAACCTAGTAAAACATCTGCATTTGACTCAAATCCACAACAATCAGGAGTGAGAGGTAAATTAGTACTTTTATATGATGCAGGGCACAAGGCTCTGACTTCAGGGTATAAGACATCATAGTCCAATAGACTATGGTGTGTGACTCAGGGAAAGGAGGGACACAGGCCCACTTCAGAAGAAAAGATTAGGTTCATATTATTAATAGAAATCAGTAATGAGAACAAATAAACAGTTACTAGATTGATTCTATCAGCTCCCTGAGCCTGGGAAGGCAGAACCTAGTCTGTCTCAAAGAAAGAAAAGGCCGGGCAGTGGTGGCACAAGCCTTTAATCCTAGCACTTGGGAGGCAGAGGTAGGCAGATTTCTAAGTTCAAGGCCAGCCTGCTCTACAGAGTGAGTTCCAGGACAGCCAAGGCTACACAGAGAAACCCTATCTTGAAAACCAAAAGCCAAAAACCACCACAACCACCACCACCACCACCACCAACAACAACAACAAAAGGAAAGAAAGAAAGAAAGAAAAGGAAATTGGCATGGTGTCTAAATCCTGTCCACAGAAAATGAAATTTGTCCAGGAGATCCAAACACAAGATGGATAGAAACTTAGGTGGTCTCACCAAGAACTCACTGATCCCTTCGGATCCCAACCGTTCTTTGCAAAGGCCATGGCTACTTGTGGCTTCTTTCCCTTTAGTCTCACGATCATCCCACCCTGAACTGATTTTTCTTGTCTTTCTGTTGCATGAACGTTTTCTGGCGATATATAAACAAATCCCTGCTTCCTCCAGATGGGGCACTCATGACAGAACAAAGTATGAATCCATCAACGCCTCGCTTGGGGAACCAAGGAATAGGTTTAGTTACTCACAGAGTACGGGTTACTTACAGGATGCTGGGTGGTTATCACATACCTGCACAAGTAGAACGTGTCACTTCAGCTTGAATGACAACTTCCCCATAGCCAGTTAACCGTCTACGGTCCATATACTCTGGCATCTACTGACACCACAGAACCACATGTAGCTCAGGTAGAAACGAATACAGCTGGCAAAGAGTTATAGAAGGGAGGGGCTGAGACCTTAGGCGAGAGTCCAAGGGGCTAACAGCCGTTACGTCAAGAAGATGGATTTCCCAATACCTTATTTCCTAGTTACTCTTCTATTGCAGAGACAAAACACAATGACCAAGGCAACTTGTAAGAGAAAGCTTTTTACTTGTTTCATGGTTTCAGACAGAGTCCATGTTGGCAGACTGAAGGGATGGCTGAGAACCTAAATCTCGATCCATAACCACGAGGCAGGGAGAGCCTGTTTCCAGGGACATATCTCTTCCAAGAAGGCCACATGTCCTACTCTACCCCAAACAGTTCCACCAAGTGGCACCAAGTACTCAAATATATGAGCCTCTGGGAGCCGTTCTCAGTCAATCTCCAAATGCCCATCACGGTTTACATTTTCCTGGGGCCAACTGCTCATTACTTCTTTTACTTCAAAGAAGACTCTAATCTCCTTGATGATGAGAACCCAACACCCAAACCCAACATCTATTTCTGTGAACAACACCTTTGACATCTAGTATTGATCTCTGTGTTGCTTTAAAAAATGTATTTATAGAGTAATTAGTTAAATCAGACCAGGATATTGATTCGTAAACACTGAGTTAAATCTGTGTGACCCCGGGGGTCCCCAGTTCTAAAACCCTGCAAAAGTGTGGTCTCGTAGAACGTTAGGCCATCCCTGAGAGTCTGCATCCCACCCTCAGCAGCCCCCTGAATAGATGGAATCCAGTCGTCTTCTGATTACCCCCACCCCAAGTCTCACTTACAGGAGACTGTAGCCCCAAGATTCTCTGACAAGTATACATGTATATAAAGTAAGTTCAGCATACGTATACTTTATACTGACAACATATTGCAGGATCGCCGGGGATGCAGTCTCAAGAATTACTTTTGCTTTTTCCAATCATGTCAAATAATTTTGATGCACAATGAAGTCTGAAGACGATCGATTCCAAGCCAGCTTTTGTGCTTCACATGCAAGGATATACAAGCTCAGGCAGGTCTGTGCTTGCCCAGGCTCCTGTCATCTCAGAGGCGGCTCAGTCCTCAGAGACACGGAAGCAGAGTAGTCTCACTTTGGGGCAATGCTCTCCTGCGTTCTCATAGCCTCCCGCAACAGAAACCCGGTCTTATTGTGGACTCTGCTAGAAGGGACAGCTTCCTCACCCCAACCCTAGTATCTCTGATGTCATTGCTCCTCTTCCCCGTTCGTCATTTTCTCTCTGCTTCCTGGAAGATTCTGGAAAGAGTGTATAGCTTTCCACTTGGATCCTAGATAATGACAGAAAGAGAGTTGGCTAAAATGGCAGAATTAAACATTAATATCTCTTTCTTTTCCACCTCGTGTCTACTATGTTCAAGGTTAAGGTCAGCTGTGCTCACACTTCTGTAATTGTCTCCTGCTCTGAGCCATGCTCTTAATTCTTGCTGAGGTCAGCAGTCCTGTAGGTTACACTGTGCCACACACAATATCCACGTCAGCAGTTGGTTAAGATTACCGTGCCCTCAGATCCTGGCCTGCCCTTGAGAGCTCATTTCAGCTACCCAGAAGCCTCGGGAGAAGTTTTATCATTTGTGTTCTGGAGGTGGCCATGGGATGAGGGATCAGAGCAAACTGGTCCTTTCATAAGTGGTAAACTGGGCCTGAAGAAGGCATAAAGAGAAACAACCAGGCTAGATAACCAGCCTCATTATCCTGTGGTATCTAAGGAGATTGCAATCTGAGATGAATTTGAATTAGCCAGATTTATCAACATTCCATATCTTCTAATGAACAGGAATACATAAAGAAGAAAGCATGTGGATATCAATATATATTAAAGAGTTGATTTTTGCCTTAAAATTGTCTTTGATTAATACTGAGATTGACATAACCCCAGTCCCTGCAGTAACAAACAGACATGGCTCAACATCTCTTAGAGGAGCATGTGGGTATAGAGACCCACTGAGAAATGTGCTACTGTTGCACTGAAAAGGTCTTCCAAGCCTTCTGAATCCTCACTATTCTTTAGAAGAAGGCAAAGTGGTATGGTCACTTCCATGAGAGACAAGGTACTGCTGCTCCGGGGAGCACAGGCATGTCAGCTCATGTGACAGGCTGTGCCAGCCATGACAGTGGTGAGAATGTTAGTTGGGGAAGATAAGAGGAGCCAAAGACATCCATTCCTGTCTCCTCAGAGCTGAATCATTCACAGGATGCCATGAAGACATCACCGGCTCCCTTGAAATGTAGTTTGCATGATTTATTTATTTATTTATTTATTTATTTATTTATTTATTTAATTTCTAGATCTTTGCTCCTCCAAAGAGCAGGAGGGCACTCATCTCCAAGGAGAACTGCAGAAACACTGAGCTTAAGAGTGATCTGCGGCTGATTTCTTGGCTTCAAGCCTCAAGGGACTGGTGTAGGGACACTGCAGCAGGGAAAGAGGCTCCCTGCAAAAAAACACAACACGTAATATGATTCTATGTACAGCCATGTTCCAAGCTGAAACAAGGATACTGGCTGCCAAGAGGAGGACTTTGGAGACAAGAAACCGACATGGAGGGAACTTGTGGAGGAGGGGAGGGGGACCGTGTGAAATCTGCTCAACTGTGTGGCACAGAGAGCAGGAGCAGGGGAGGGTTTCTATAATTGGTACCCAGGAATCTCAGCGGGGGAGGTTTCATATGAAACTGAGGGATTAAATGGAAGCTTGCACGTCACTCACAACTCCTGGTTAAAGTGAAAAGTGGTCCAGATGGGAAAGGAAATAAGTCACCTCTAACTAGGTGGGTCATGTAAGGAGAACCAGCAGACATGAACCTGGAATCCTGCATGCAGCAAGGATGCTAAGTTAGTATTCTACTTCAATAGAGAAGATAAAAGTCTCCATCATGTACCTGGATGACACGCAGTTTGGGCTCTGGGTTCTGGAGACAGTGCAACGGAGGAGACAGACAGAAAGAAAACAATGTGGAAAAGATTGGATTCTGAAGGTGCTCCCACCTCCATGCTGGTCAACCTTGTAAGCCCTAAAATCAGCTTGTTGGGATATGTTTCTGAGACACATGGCCTTGCCACCTCCACATAAATACTCACACCTACAACTATACCCATACGCCACCACCATGACTACCACCACCACTACCACCTGGTCAAAGGGAGGGCAGCATGTCCACCACCAAGTAAGAGTCAAGATTACTGATTATCATTGCAAACTCTGCATTGTTGGGGAGATGAATTTCCCTGTTGATGGGTGACTTAAACACAGTGGAGACCCCTGACAAAGACCTGCCTTCTGGCACCTTCTTCATTCACGGAGTAGCTACTCTGCCATGTTCCAGGTACTAACTGGGTATTCATTCATTCATTCATTCATTCATTTTTTTGATCTTTCTCTCTTTCTCCACTGTCAGCTTGACAAATTTGTGAAAGTCAATTTTTTTTCTGTGTCTTCATGTTCAAGGCCTACCTTATATTTCACATGCAAAGAAACTCAGTGTTCTGCTGTTTTATTTATTTATCCATAACTTCATTTGTTAGCTTAGCATTCACAGGGTTCACTCAGGCATTTACTAGTATTTTTAGAAATATATTATATATATTTTATTTAATATATATATTTAATATATATTATATATAATATATATTTAGAAATCTATATATATAGAGAGAAAATATAGATATATAGATAAAGAAGAGATCTATATATAGATATAGAGAAATGAGTAGATAGAGAAGTAGATGGATGGATGGATAGGTAGGTAGATAGGTAGGTAGATAGATAGATAGATAGATAGATAGATAGATAGATAGGATAGGATACAACTGAGATTTCCAGAAGTTTATGGCTTCCTGTGATATCCTGATCATACCCTCTACACACACTGTGTCTTGGGGGACAGTCTGTTGAGTAAGCACTCAGCTTCATCTCTGAATTATCCTTGGTTGCTTGTTCTCTTTCTGGACTTGCCCCAATTCTCTCTATTACTTAAAGTCTAACCTAAGAGCTCTGGACCCCAACTTCCCTTCTTCATATCAACACTCACCAACCCCAGCCTCTTACTACTCACTGATCTGCCAGGAAAAACCACGTTCTCTCTTCACCGCTCATCCAACAGACCTGCCACATGTTTCCCTCTAGCAGAATTTTGGTCTAGTAAAATGAACACACACCTACACACCCGTGTACACACACACATATACCACGTTTGTGCTTCAGTTTGGACTCAGGCACCTTGGGTCCTCATCAGTCTTAACTGACTTAAGGAGGACAATTTGGGATACAAGATGTAAAGTAGTTTCCTGCTTCAGTTGGTAATGGCAGAGCCACGTCCTGGCAGGCCATGCTGTGCTGGGAGATCACATTCTACCCGGTGAGTGATAGAAAATGATTTACTGAGGAGCTATTGGCTCAGAAACCTATGCTGAACACTTCGGGGGAGAGAAAAGCCTCTCTTGGGTGGAGGAGAGCTCTCTTTTTTGGAACTAAGTATGTAGCCCCACAAAGAAAGAGATGGAGCAAACTAATGAAACATTCTACTGAGGCCGGAGCCAAAGGCAATCCTGGCACAGAACTCATAATGTTCTATTGAACCAGTGATGTGCAATTGAAATAGGTCTTCACTTAGTGGATGATTCAGACCAGTAAGGCAGAATGTTATGCTGGACAGCTCTGCCCAGTAGCAGAGCTAATTCATCCAATGGGTTCCTTCCTCTTGGGAGCACTTAAAAGATGTAGCAGTATTTGTAAAAGTAAAAATACATTAAAAAAAAAACACAGAGCAATGGAAAGTCAAGAAAGAACACCCACAGAGAAACTGATTCATGCCAATTTTGACGGTCTCAGTGGAAGGAAGCTTACTTCTGGCGAATGGCCAGTTGCAGAGGTGGCCTCAGGGTGGTTGTGTGTCCTTCCAACAATCACTCCCTGAGCAGCTGTTTGGTGCCAGGCATATTGCTGGGCACTTGTGACTCCACAGTGTGTGACTGTGCCCTAGTTCCACCAGGCTGAGATGCTGTCATGTATCCAGTCTTGTGTTCTACATGACCTACCCACAGAGTGAAGTCACTTACCCAGCCAGGTCTATGCTATACAGCCTGAAGTGTTGGCTCAGTAAAGAATCAAGAGATTCAGGGATGTGGGCTTTAAGGGACGGGAAGAAGAGACACCAATCCAATCTTACAACGCATGTAGCATTTACACCCATGCATCCCCTAGCTATGAGCAGCCTTGTGGCTAGCTTGGGCCCTGTCCTAATTGTAACTTGATATAGCTTAGAGTTATCTGAGGAGGGAGTTTTAACTGAGGGATTCCCCAGATCAGATTGACCTGTGGTTATGTATGTGGGGATACAGTCTTCGTTGCTGACTAATGCAGCAGGGTCCAGCCAACTGTGGGTGGTACCATTTCCTGGGCAAAGGGACCTGGGCTGGCTGTATAAAAAAGCTAGGTATGCATGAAGTTCTGGGCTAGGCTGCAAGCAGCTCCCCTCATGCTTTCTCCTCTGAATTCCTGAGTTCCTACCTAGACCTCACTCAATGATACACTGTAACCTGTAAGATGAATTAAACCCTTTCCTCCCCCAGGCTGCTTTTGGTCAGCATGTTGCCATCAAAGCAAATCAGAAAAAAACTGGAACAGACCCACAGGTGCTTCTAGGTTTAACAGTAGCAGAGGCTGGAGACCAGTTTGCAGGAGCAGGCTTGCCTCACGCTCTCACTGAGAGAATAAGAACCACAGGCAGTAGCCTGAAGCCGAACTCACAGTTACAGCTAAATCCACCAGAGCCCCCGTTCAGATCAGATGGGCTCGTGATGACCTTCAGATTCGTGAGCAAGAAATAAATGCACGTCCTGGTACAGCACTGCAATTTGAAGGTGTTTTTGACTCCGAGGACAATGGGGAATCTAAGAAAATTGGTGAGATAAAGACTCTGATACGGGGCTTTTGTGGTTGTGAATTTCATATATTTACCGTGTGGATGGTAGGTATCTGATGGGCACTTTCAACAAACCGTTCTTGATTCCAGGGACTCAGAGGTCAAAGGTTTGTCACTGAATTCAGATGAACTCAGCAGTGGGATTTACTGAGGCTCAGAGGTACCCATAGGAGCGTGCACACTGTAACATGAATATCAACCACATCTGCACAGCACAGGGCTGAGCTGGGGTGTGGGCACACAGTGTATTTATACATGGTCTCATTTTGTCCCACAGACCCCGAAGTATGCAAGAGTACTGTCAACACTTCAAGGCTCGGGAGACAGCTCAGTTAGGAGTGGCTGCCGTGCCAGCGTGAAGACCTGAGTTTGATCCTTAAAACCGATTTTTAAAATGCTGCAGTGGGTGATACACACTTGTAATGCCAGTGCTTAAGAGATACTGATGGGTTGGTCCCTGGAGTAAGGTGGCAGCCAGCCTAGTATGCATTCAGTTCTAGATCAGAGAGACTGCTTCACTAACAATGGACAGCTTATGAAGAGTGATGGCCAAGCTTATTCTCTTGCTTATAGGATATATTCAGAGAAAGAGAGGGTGGGGAGGGAGGGAGTCAGGAAAGGGGGAGGGGAGAAAGAAGGGAGAGAGACAGAAAGCAAAGTTCATCAGAGGTAATGGTTCTTGTCTAGTTCCTTACAAACAGAATACTGGTTCCAAGCCCAGACCTACCTATCTCTAAAGTACACATTTATCTCAAAGTTTTGGATGAGAATTTTTGGTAAAGGACATGATGGGAGTGCTGGACAAAATGACATGGCTAGTGGCCAATGCCACCATCAAAGCCACCATCAGCTTCGGAAGAGTCATCAGACGTATAAGTTGGACAGTGAGACCTTTTTTTCCCTCCCAAACTCAACCATCGAGTCTTAAGCACTCCAGGATCTGAGTTGTGCTTCCCCATGGGACAGGGTGAATTTCTTTTTGCAATGACAAAGACATCTTTCATCCCCCCCCTTTCTTCATATTCAGAAACAGTTCTGTTTGACACCAGTTACCCAGCTACCTATGTGTCTTACAGAACTCATGAAACATTGATGTTACAAGGTTCTGATTTAAGAATACCCTTTCAAACTGGTCAGAAACACAGGAAACAGTATTCTTTACCCACCTTTTGTGGCCAAACAGGCTCTGAATCAGACATCCCTGGTCTCCATGAATACATGCCTCCGTGCATGCTGCCTTCCCACCCCCGAAAAGGCAAGACACACAATGCAGACACAGGTGCCCTGTCTTTGCAAGCACCTATTGAGCTACTGCAGATGGCTGGAGAGTTAGGATAAACTGTTCGCTGAGCACCAGGGTAGTGATTAGAACATTAGCTAATAGTTAGGGAGCACATGGTGTGTTCCGAGCTCTGAGGAAAGTAATCCCCACAACAACAGCAGAGCAGGGTTCCTTCAGAAGAAAAGACCCTGGGTAAGTTGACCAAGGTGTGCATCTCAGCTCTGCCCCTTGTGGGTTGCGCTGTCTTTAGCAATCCATTTAGCCTCTTGCTTTTCTTTCCTGTGCTGTCCAGCTCTGTCTCTTCTCCTCCTCCTCCCTTCCTCTTTCTTCATCCTCATTTTCTTCATCTTTATCTTCTTCCTCCTCTCCCTTTTCTTTCTCTTCTTCTTCATTATCTTCTCCTTCCTTCTTCTTTGTGCCTTTCTCCCCTTCTCCTCCCAGTGTTCTGCTGTGGCTCAAGCTGGCCTCGAACTCCCCACTCTCCTGCCTCTGACTCTAGATCCTTGGCATAACAGACATGCGCCACCATGACAAGTTAACCTGTCGATTCATTAACTGTACACGTGTAGAACGGGAAAGACAGGCTCTGTCTGGAAGAGGTATTAGAAATCCATGAGCTAGTGTATGTGCTTGAAACCAATCAGCAGAAAGCAAGTCAAGCATGAGCACCAGCTATTACAAATATCTCACTAGGAATTTTAATTTACCCAGGAAGAAATGATTTTTATCAACCTTGTACAGCCTGGAAAAGCAGGGTTCTTTACAATATTTTATTATAATTAGCATGGGTGCTTGTGTAGACACATGCATGCCAAGGCACATACAGGGGAATCAGAGAACTTCTTTCTGGAATCTCTAGTCTCCCCTGTGGATGCCAGGGGACGAACATGGGTCATTGGGCTTCCAGTAAGCACCCTTGACCACTGAGCCATCTCAATGGTTCGTGAAAATCCAGTTCACAATCACGCCTGAGGTAAGCAACACGGTAGAAATCTTACATCTAGGAGTTTCGATGTCCCTCATCTCCACCCAGCACATCCAAATAAATTCTGATGACATCATCAATGATCAGTGCAGAGGCACCCACTGGTGGGTGGTTTCTAGAATCTGGGGTAATCTGCTCATTTTTCTCCAGTAAAACCACGTGATTTTCAAATTGGGCTGGCCAATAAAATTGTAAGAGGAAAGGATTGTTTATAATTTAATTTGGAGTTGTAGCTTCCCTCTTCAGACCCTTTCTTGGAGATCCACACTAAAACATCCAGGCATGGCTAGTGGCTTCTTGCATGACTGAGATAATCTGTGATGGATGGAGCAAGGTGCCCAGATGGTAGTTGAATCCACACAATCTCTGAGTTGTGCGATCTAACAGGAGGACACACACACACACATACACACACACTCACAGATCTTCACCTGTCTTAGTTAGTTTCTTTCTTCTATGATAATATATCCTGAGACTGAAGGCAACTGAAGGAAGGGATGGGGGAAAGAAGAAGGGAAGGATGGATGGATGGGTAGATGGATAATGGATGGATGGATGGGTGGATGGATGATGGATAGATGGATGGATGGGTAGATGGATAATGGATGGATGGATGGATGGGTGGATAGATGATGGATGGATGGGTGGATGGATGGATGGAGGCAGTATTTCCACTCACAAATCAATGCACAGTCCATGATAATGAAAAAGCAAGGGCATCAGGATCTTGAAGCATCCATAGTTGAAAGAAAAGAACAATGAATGTTGGTACTCAGTCAAATTTCCCTTTTTTTTTATTTAGCCCAGAACCCCAGCATAGGGAATGGTGCCACCCAAATTCAGAGAGACTCTTCAGTATGCAACTAACTTAATCAAGATAACCCCTCACAGTTGTGCCAAAAGGCGTGCCTCTTCAGTGATTCTAGAGCTTGTCAAAGTGTCTACCGATATTAACCATCACAATACCTATGACAGGAAGTCCTTGGACCCACAGCAGAAGGATCTCAGTTACCTGTGATATGAGACATACAGAGGGAAAGCTCTCTTTACGTAGAATTATTGTTGCTGTCTAATAGCTTATACCTGTCCATCTTCTTGCTGGCTGCACAGGGTACAGATCCATTTCCTCTTGAATACAGCCTCTCAGGCAAAGATAGCTGAATTTAGAGCAACAAGCACTGGAGTGGACACAGACACTTGACCTTGCTCTTCAGTGTAGTATGTTTTCTCCCACACACACCCAGGCTGAATGGCTCCCAAATCTCTAGTCGATTAACTGTCAATTTATGTCAAGTATGACATCATCCCTCTGACATCATCCCACAGAGGTCCTGTCTCACAGATCCCTTTGTTGTTTTTAAAACATCTCATTTTCCTCCCATTGTCTTCTCCTGGTGCCAGGAAGTTTGCATCTTTGCTTGACTCCTTTACTGGCAACTGTAAACCATCTGTGTCTTCCTGGAACCACAGAGCCCAGGGGAAGTGGGCTTCATCATCAGGTCCTGACCCTAAACCTTGCATTTCAGACATATGTTAACATAGTGCTCTGAGAAAGTAGAGGCAAAATAGAATTAAAAGGCAATTATCTCATCAGGAGAGGCACCCAAGAGAAAGAAAAAAATCAAGGAAGCCATGAGGACCAATCTTATCAGATTAGGATGCAAGGCTGACACATGAAGGAGAGAGGAGAGAGAGAGGTTTCTTTAGGCCTTTAGGTCTTACAAGACTGTTGAACAGTCATAGGCCTGAGAAATAGATCCCAAGACCAGTGAACAGATATAGATCTAAAAACAGATCCCAAGACCATCCAACAGTCATAGATCTGAGAGACAGATCCACACCAGTTTCTCTAATATGCTAAGTGGCTGCTGAGAGATGCTAATTGTAAAAAAAGGCTTTTAATTAAGATCAGAGGAGGAAATAAAAGGACATAACTGGGTAAAGAAGTCAAAGCATTCCTCTATCCAGAATTTGATCTGTAATAGTTACCGTTTATTGACATGACAAAGTGTCATGGCTTAAGGCAACTTATAGGAAAAAAAAAGAGCTTATTAAAGTTTATGGCTTCAGAGGGATAGGAGTTCATGAAGGCCTGGGGGAGGCCTGGGAGCTGGTGGCTGGAGAAAGAAGCTGACCAATCACATCTTCAACCAACATCTGAAAGGAGCAGGAACAAAATTCCATGTGGGCAAGCCTAGAAACTCTCAAAGCCAGTCTCAGGCAAGCCTCTCGCTTCTAACAGGTCAATTACCCCCACCCCAAACAACACCACCAACTAGAAACCAAATACTTAGAAAGCTGAGCTATGGGGAACATTTCTCACCACATGATCTTATATGTGAGAATCCCTAAAGACCCCACAAGAAAACTCTCAGAGGTGATAAACACTTTCAGCAAAATGGCAGGACACAAAATTAATGTATATAAAAACTGGTACCCTTCCTACATATCAATAACAAACTTGTTGATAAAGAAGTCAGGGAAATAATCTCATCTCAATCACAACGACCTACACACATACACACACACACACACACACACACACACACACACACAGAGAGAGAGAGAGAGAGAGAGAGAGAGAGAGAGAGAGAGAGAGAGAGAGAGAGAGACAGACAAGGGGGAGAGGCGGGGAGAGAGAGAGACTGATTGAAGAGAAGGAATGAATGCTACCATGAATATTTCAATCACTGAAGAAACAAATAGAGACCCTAGAAGATGCTCAAGGCCTGGTAGAATAAGTATTATAAAAATAGTCATTTTACCAATCTACAGGTTAAATCTGTAGATTAAATGCCATCCCCATCAAAAGTCTAATGACACTCTTCACAGAAATAGAAAAGGCCATCTTAAAATTCATATAGAAGCACACCCAAGAAGACCCTGAATAGCTCAAACACTTCTTAGCAAAAAGAATAATGCTTCAGGTATCACCATATCTGATTACAAGTTATACGACAAAGCCATAGCGACAGAGTCTTCTGGTACTCTTCAAAGGCACTGAAGAGAACACTCAGCTGTAAACCATCCAACTACAGCCACCTGACTTTTTTATTATGAAGATGCCGAAAATAATTACTGGGAAAAAACAGCCTCTTAAATAAATAACTTTGGAAAGAAGCATGCTCTCACTCCAAAACTGCCATGGACTTTAGCAAGTAGGAGCTAGCCAGCAGTCAGGGATGATCTCTGTGACCGGGACATCTGTGAAAATACATTCTCATGGCTTCTGCACTTGGCAAATACAAAGAATTAGAAGGTATCTCCTTGTCCTTCATAAATAGCAAAAGACCCGGGGGAAACTGGGACATTTGTTGACTGTGTTAATCCCGAAGATCCAAGGAGAAAGAGCACTGACCCAAATCATCATGGCCAAATTAAAATTTATGTACATAGCTATCTCCCCTATAAAAGTGGGATTTAAGAGATCATCATCGGGTTCAAGGAAAACAAGGTTTTTATAGCTTAGGGGTATGGGGGTTCCAAATAGGGGATTAGGTGGGCAAAATAGGCAAGGTTACAGGAGCAAAACATAAGAATAACAAGTTAGGGTTAGTCATAAGAATCTCCCAAAACAAACAAACAAACAAAAAAAAAAACTATTTGATTGCAAGGTAGTTGTAACAAGGTAGTCATAGCAACAGGTAGTCATTACAACAGGTAGTCATAACAAGTTTTTGAAATAAAGCTAGGGTTGCAAGATGGTTACAATAACTTTTGGAAACAAAGAAATTGTTGCCATTTCCTGGGACCAGTAGTACAGAACCATTTGTTGTTAAGGTTACAGGAGGAAGCATATCCTAACATTTGGGAAACAGACTAGCTTGTCTTTACTATGTCATGGCTTTCAATCCAAAAATGGAGGCAGGCTGATTCAACTGGAACTCATCAGATGAAGGCAATGAATATGTTTCAGGATTTGTGAGCGTTTCCTTGAATCTGTGTGGAGCACACTCTAGAAGATGACCTGTGGAGGCCTCAGGACACTTGAAACTGACACTAAGCCACCTATCAGGAAAAGCAATATGTACAGATGTGATCACTGAAGCCACGATGTCTCAGCCAGTCACACAGGGAAATGATGTAAAGAAAAGTCAGTCCTTGAATCAAGTCAAAGGAAGACCTGGAAAAGCTGTGGGCTGCAATGACCTGTATCAGACGACCAGGCTTGCCTGGCTAAAACATTATTTGCAGGTAGAGTGCAGGCCTCAACCAGGGTATTTTGAGGTAGAAAAATAACTCTGGATCATAAGTAGTGGGTTCACAGTCATCCTGGGGGACCATGTGAAATACTCAGAGACAGATGCACAGGCTCCCGTTACTGGGTTGGACCACGGAAGACAACTCCGTGAGCCAACCACACGTTGAATTCTAAATGTCAGAAGAATCACAAGGTGACCCTTCCGTATTCTTTGACTTTCATCCCAGTAAGACTTAAGACTCCTGCCCTCCGTAACTATATAATAATAAATCTGTCATGTTTTAAACCTCTACATTTAGGGTAATTTATTAACAGAGTAACAGAAGCCTAGCAGAGTTGGAATGCCAGAATATTAGAAAGTGGCAGTTATAGACAATTGACTGTGTCTGGATGGTTCTATGAATTAACCCCCTTAACACTCTACAAAACACTGTTATCCCCATTCCACAGATGCATAAGTCGAGATCCAAGTCTCCTAATGGATTGCCTGAGATGGCACAGCTTGGTGAGAGCTGAGGATGGAAGAAAGACATTTTTTTTTCTCTTACATTATGCTCTCAGTAGAGGGCAGGGCCGCCTTTTCCAGCCAGAATGGAAAGATGGCACCAATCAGCCTTTGGATAGCAAGGTGGGGGGAGGGGTGCCTTGCTACACCACAAAGGGCACAGGAGGAGTAAGCTTTAAGGAAAAAATGAGAAAAGAGGTTACATCAGGTGTGGAAGTTTAGAGATTAAGTCACAGGCTGTGAACTGCCAGCAGAAGCCAGCAGCCGCCTTGGAGGTTCTTAAAATGGAAAAAATGGGCTAGAACATTGGGGAAAGAAGTCTCAGTGTTTTGGCAAGAGCCAGCTGTGAGGCCGCATAGGGAAAGATAGCAAGGGATGGGGAGGCTCACAGAGAAGGAAACAGGAGGTGCTTGAATATTGGAGCTTTTCCTTTTCATGGATAAAAATATTTTAAGTACCTGGTTTTTAACAGAAAGAAGAATGAAGGATACTCGGAGTTGATGGGGGAAAAAAGCTAACACTGTCCAGGTTCCTTTGTGAGATAGACCACCTCAGTATGAGATAGACCACCTCAGTAGAGGGCCAAGTCTTAACAGTTTAGGGTACTCACCTATATTTGAGGCTGAAGAATTTGAGGCAGGAAGAATGAGAACTTAGAGCCAGCCTAGGTTACTGAGTAAGACTCTATTTCAAACACACACAGACACACACACATACACACACACACACTCAAAAATAAAAAATCAACAACAAAAATCCTCACAAAACCCAAGAATCTAGCCTTAGCAAGAAGCGTTTAGAAGCAAGGGCCACCATTCCAGGAAAGAGCCACCAATTAGAACTAATCTGGCTTACTAACCACCCTCCAAGGCTGGGGATAGAAAGAGACCTCACAAATTGAGATCTGTCCAGGAAAGGTTTAGAGTTGGTAGTACAGCCTGTGGCAAGCTGAGGGACAGAGAAAAGATGAATAAAGCCTACTTGAGGGAATGGATTATCAGGACACAAACTGTACTGAAAGAAGCTGAGAATTAATTTGGCTCTGTAATATGCCTAGGAATGGCAAAATGAGAGTTTATTGTTATTCCTTCCCTGTGAAGCATTTTAAATGACTAAGTGAAAGTCAGCAGTCAGCTCAATGGAAACCAGCACTGTAGAAACAGAGCCCTTTTGAGAGCTGCCTCTGGCTGACATTTGCATGTATGTAGGCCAATCACAGGGGGCTATTTGGGCCAGTCACAGGGGGGCTACATGGGCCAATAACAAGGGGCTATGTAGGCCAATCACAAGGGGGTATGTGGGCCAGTCACAGGGGGCTTTTTGAGCCAATCATGGGGTGAAAGGGGTTATGTGGGCCAGTCACAGGAGGCTATTTGGGCCAATCATGGGATGGGGGCTATGTGGGCCAGTCACAGGAGGCTATTTGGGCCAACCACAAGGGGGCTATGTGAACCAATCGCAGGGGGTCTATGTGGACCAATCACGAGGGGGCTGGGTAGACCAGTCATAGGGGCTTTTGGGACCAATCATATGGGGTGCTATGTGGGCCAATCAGAGGAGGTGGGTCTCCAAGCCGGGCTTCAGAAGCTCAGGGCTCTCAGAGCTGGAGCGTACTGGAGATGGGGACAAGCCTAGGCCATGTTCTGTGCTAGAAGATTAACTCTACAGCTCTGAAAGGGCTTCAGAGTTCTCACTTATCATGGGGGGCAGTCAGGAAGACCTCTGCACACAGAGAACAAACACATCCTTTCCTTGTAGCTCCAGTGAATGTCCAACCATGATACCAACTCCAGATAGATGCTGCCCTGATTTATAAAACCCTACACTGAATGATGAGGGACCCAAAGCTTTTTGTATGTTGCTTCTCCATGGCTTGTTAGCAGGCAGATGCTCCTGGTTTGGTACAGAGGACTTAGCTTCAGGGAGCTATTTAAACCCCTCCAACCTTAGCTGTTGCTTCAGACCACACCCTGCTCTTCTACCCTGGGAGGATCGGAAGGCGTTCTGGTTAGAAGCTTAGTTCCATGGTGCTGATGAGTGAGTCTTGAAAGTCACATTCCCATCAGTGTTAAAATACAGTTCTTAGTCACCCCCAAAGTGTCAGCCTGAGTTTTATTTAGCCATCGTGTGTCTGGCTTGTGACATACAAGAACTATTCCACAGAGCTTCAGTTTGTCTTCTATCCATCTTTGGTCCACTCAGCTTTGGTCCTGGACCCTGGCTCTTTGGTCTCACTTAACTTGCTCTTTGAACTTCTGGGTTTGATAAGGTGAGATAAATTCAGGCCAGAGGGAAGTCAAAGATTAAAATGATTTTGGGTCTGCGTTCTTCCTGTTTCATGTTTGAATCTGAGGGCTGGCTGTGTCTCTAGACTGAAGGTGATTGTAGCTGACAGATGACCCATTCTGTCCAGGCCCCACTTGCTAGAAGTTTAGGGAAGGCTTCCTCAATTCTATTTTCCTCCAGGCTGATGAACCCCAGAAACTGGTGAGTTTTCTGGATTCTACTTCTACATTTATAATCTCTTTCTGTATTCAATACACTGTCAATGACGACTGAGCATGTCCCCTTCTGGGACTCCATATTAAGCACGACCCAAAGAAATGAGACACCAAACTATAAAGTTCCTGAGTTCCTAAATCTTCTTCATGGCTCACTGTGTCCCATGATGTCACCGTACCCCAAGATCTCCCTGGCAGTTTCTGTCACCATTTGTTCAGATATACTGTTGAAATAATTATTTTAAAAAACGGCTACTGGTCAAGCTGCCTATCTATGCTGCAGCAGCTCTGCCTAGCTCAGCTGCCTTGTTCTGTGGCCAGAGGCCACGTGTGAGCCACAGCTAGAAATGGCCCCACCAAAAACACCAGCCCTGCCACTCACGAGATGTCAGCGTGGGAGATGGCTCTGCCAATCTTCCACACTGTCTCTGCAAGGCTGGGCATTGCCCAGACCATTCTGCCATCCATGTGGGCCCAGTAAGAGAATGAGACTCTAATTCTTACAGATTAATCAAAGGCTTTATATGTTTGGTAACGATTAATAACAAGATGCCCATACAAAGAGAGTTGTATCCCAATTAGCTAACCTAATTATAAGTTGTTCCCCACCACTGCTCTCCATACCTGTGTCTCTAACTCCTCCTCCTCCTTTCCTAACTCCTCCCACATTAGCTCTTCCTACAATATACTGTTTAACTCTTTCAGTGAAATGCTGTAGGAAAACATTCCCTGTGCCTTCCCTATTGGTCTGGGTTGGAGTGACTCAGTGCTCATCATGAAATGCTTATGCCTCTGCTTGACATCCTGACGACCATGGCCTTGCCAGCCTGGAGTAGCTGCCTCACTCAGCCAGGTCATGTCCAACCCAGCTCCCAACCAAGAATGCTGGGCTCCTTACTACAGCTGTGTATTTAACAATCAAAACGAGGGTGGAACCATGGGAAATGTATGTCGAGCCCAATGAGGAACTTTGTAGGCAGTGAGGTATAGAGCCTCGAAGAATATGCACAGGGTAAGGTTTGAGAGTTACTCAGTGAAGGACTCTTATCATAGGTGAGAGCTAACTTCTTTGATTCCTTTCTTATTTTAATTTCTTGAGGGTGGGTAGACTGCCCATGTGTATAGCAGCAGCTCTGGCCTTACCCTCTTCTCAGAACGTTGGCATCTGGATAAGGTATCCCTAGGCTCTTCCACTATGACCCTGGCAACATCAGTATTGAGAATAGAGCCCCCATTTCTGACGACACTTGCCTGGCTAGTTGAATGTATGTGTGTGTGTGTGTGTGTGTTGCTGTACCAGATCTGAGTATGTGTGACCTTGCACACAGCCAGAGACTGGAGCAAGATATCTGCTGTCCTTTATTTCTTTCTACCTTACTCCTTTGAGACAAGGTCTTTCACTGAACCAGAAGCTAGGCTGGCTGGAAAGGGAGCTCTTGGGATCTACCTGTCTCTTTCCTTTAGTGTTGGGCTTACAGGCACACAAAGCCATAACTGGGTTCTTACAAGGGCGCTGTAGATCCAGATTCATGCTCTTAAATGTGTAGATCATGGGCTCTGACCTACTGAGCCAGCTCGCCAGCCTAAAACCTGAGTGCATACTGAGCTGCCAGCGCCATGCACTATTTGGCACTGGTAGAACTCAGGCAACCCTTCTCAAGAGCCAGAAGCCCTGAGTGTAGACCCTCCCTTTCATATTCTACCATTTGCATAGCTGTGAACATCTCTCAAAGCCCCTCCTGCCTCAGCCCCCACTGTTATAACAAGAACATTTGGTTTGTTATAGGCATGTTCTAGAGGATATACACAAGGCACTCAGCTAGGGACAGAGCAAATGGATAGTACATATTATCTCAATAAATAATGGATATAAATAGAAAAATGTTTAAGACACAGCTTGGCCTTGAGCAGAACAGTGAAAAAAGAAAGAGAAAGAAGACATAAGATGTTCCGAGGTTCAGGGATGAGTGTGGTAAGGTCTTTACAGACAGAGGCTGATAGTTGAATATTTGCAATGAAACTTTGTTTTCTGGACATGACAGGGACATGGCACATATGAATTCACAGTAGTTGCTAGGATACACGCAAGATTTGCTCAAGATGAAGCCAGACAAGATCCAAGCATGAATGGGGGAGGGAGTCAAGAAGTCCTACTATAGGCAAGGAGCTATTGGCAATTAGTGGCCACCTAAATCAAGGGAGAGCATCAAAAAATTCAAGATGTGGGAACCTAGGTGGATTTAAACAAAGCACATTTATGGCCTATATGAGATTCTAAATAAAATAGTGTGTTGATGGGAGGAGAAATACTCAGAATTTCAGAGGAGTGTCACCTACTCTTTTAAGGCAGATGAGGAAAGAGACAAGGACCCCAGGGAGGAGGAAGTACCGGCCTCTGCCCATGCAAACTCAAAGAGGGTTTCAGAGGCCCAGCAAGTGGGAGCTGGTGTGTATTCATCGCTCTGCAGTCTGGCCCTTCAGAAGCCGGAGTTCCCACTGGTGCTCCTCTTCCCAAGCTCCTTCTAATGAAGACTCTGCCACTGTCTCCTGTCACCCGTGCTTTAGCTCTCCGAAAGTCTTATCTTGAAAAATGTCTTTCTTGTCTCTCTTGGCAATGCCTTTGCGAGGCTCCTCTGCCTTGCTCCTGGTCTTCTGACCCAGGCTTTCATCTCTGTAGCGCTGAACCACCACGCTGCTTTCTGGCTTTTATTCGACTCTTCTCTCCTCTCTTGCATTATTTAGACCTGCAAAGTGCTGGGGCAGAGCTTGGGGGACAAAGGCAATGTTGCACCATGCTGTGAACAACAGTAAAAATGAAACTATTTGTATGCACCTGTGATGCGTGTGAGAGTGTGAGCATGCGAGCGTGCAAGCCTGTGTGAGAGTGTGTGTGTGTGTTAAATATATGTGAGTGTTCCAATGCAGGAACTTTTGGAGGCCAAAGCAGGATGTCCATTGCTTCCCCCAACTACTCTCTACTTTTTTCTCTTGAGACAGGGCCTCTCCCTGGACTAGAGGGTACCCTAGTTGGCTAGTGAGTTCTTGGGATTCACTTTTCTCCACTCTTCAATTCTAGGGTCCAGGCATTCACAGCTTATTGGGGAGCTGGGGATTCAAACTAAGGTCCTCTCGCTTGCCTACCAGGCTTTCTTACTCACTGAGCCATCTCTCCACTCCAAAGTAATATATTTTTAGGGGTGGCATATATGGTCAGGGACAAGGAGGGGAATCTACTTAAAAATAATGAATCAAATCATTTGCATGTAAATATAACAAATACATTATAAGTCACCATTCTCCAGGCAGGAAAGCAAGGTCATCAATGGATACCATACACGAGGAAGGAAAATCAAATTTCCCCTCTTCTGATGGAAATAATACAGAACCATAATCATTATTATAATCACGGAGATGATGAGAATAATAGCATCATTATTGTCAGTATCTACTGATGCTGCTATGTCTTGCATGTGAAATGTCCCCATAGGCTCACGTGTTGGAACACTTCCTCCCCATCAGGTGGCGCTGTTTTGGGATGCTGTGGATCCTCTGGAAATGGAGGTGGGCCTTGCTAGAGGATGAAGATCCCTTGGGGAAGCCCATCCCCAATTCTAGTCCTCCACTTGCAGATCCACCCAGTTGTGAATGAGCTTGCGGCTGCCACATCCTCACCTGTATCCTGTATCCCCTGGAACCGCGAACTCAAATCAGTCCTTCCTTCCAATGTTGCTTCTCTCAGATGATAAGGATTCAGGGATAAGAAGAAACACAGACTGCTTCATATGCACAGTACTCAGGTGAGGCGCACGCGCGCACGCCTGCGTGCACGACACACCACACACACACACCACCACGCACGCACGCACGCACGCACGCACGCACACAGAGCAGCTGTGTAACTGGAACTGAGAGCTGCCCCTGACAGTGGGCTCTGCCCACGTTACCTCCCACCATCTGCCCTCTTCCATAGTCTGCACAGCTCTCGTGACCCCACCTACACTCTGCTAGCCGACCTCTTGCGGGCCTCATCCTCTAGATGCTATTGACTTTATGTCTCCAAAACTCCCAGACCAGCCATAGAGCCAAGGGCTCAAGGTTACTCCGCACGTTATGCAAATCCTCACCTAGTTTGGAGGCGCTCCCCCTCTTTCTTTAAGACTCACTGTTGTGGGTTGAATGTGAAATGTTCCCCCTTAGGCTTGGACATTTGGTTCTTCATAGTGGCACTGGTTTGGACAGTTGTAGAACTAGGCGGAACCTTACTGGAGGAAGTGGGTCACCAGATGCAGGGCCCACTTCTAAGCTTTTATAGCATGGCTATCCTTCTGATCTACTGTCATCCCAACTAGAGATGCAACGTGACCAGCCACCTCAGGGTCCTACCACCATGCATTCCCACCACAATAGACTGTATCCCCCCAAACCCTGAGTCATAAGAGACCCTTCCTCTCTTAAGTTGTTTCTTGTCAGGTATTCAGTCCTAGTATCAAGAAAGATTAACTAAGACGCTCGCTTATGCTTTGTACTTACCAGAGGATCAGAGATCAGGAAGCTGAACTAGGGCGAGTATTGGCTATGGAGACACAGGGAGGTCGTGCACAGCCATTGCACGTGTAGGTCAAGACAAGCATGCTGAGTCTTGTCTGTGCATCTGTTACATGTGATCCTTTGAGTCTTCCATTACAAACCATTGAAACTAAGCAGCTGAAAAGATCACAGATGCATGACCTCATGGGCGAGCTGCCCGCTGGGTTCCTTGCAGGAGAGTAAGGAAAGCCTATTGTCCTTTCTTTCCACATCCAGAGGCTACTGTATTCCTTGATTCCTGGACCCTTTATATGCCTGTAAAGCCAACAGTGTATGGCCTAATTTTGGGTCTTTCTCTGAAAGATCTTCCTAGCTCTTTGTTCTTCTTTAAAAGGTCCAGAGAAAACACTCTATGATCAGACAAGCACTCTATCTCGAGACAGTAATCTTACCATATCTATAGTCTACTTTGAATGTATTTGGAGGATCTGAGCATTAGAACATGAATATCTTTGGGTCATTCTTCTGTCTTCTATGAATTAACAATTCCCATTCTTGGATGTATATGTCCTAAGGGATTTCTCATGCCCATCCACGAAGGAGTAATAAAACACTCTGATGTGGTTATTTGGGGGCAAAGAGAATAGAACAAAGAACCGCATGGATGTCCCACACTGAGATGATGGAGGACGTGCAGGACACAGAGCCCAGGGCATTATGACACAACCAGACAACAGCCCAGACACTTCCACACCAACACAAATGAATCTCTTAAAAAACATCAACAGGGATGGAAAGCAAGAAATAGATTTGAACATGCAATGCAGGGTCCCGTACATCAGTTTGCAAACTAAATAGACGCTCACAAATGGAGAGATGCATTTTTATATGAATACTGTTCAGGCAAAGGGGTATGTCTCTACACATCCTTAGTGGCTGCCTGTGGGACTCGGGAATGAAATACTGTGGGGTAGGAGAGTCAGGGGTAGGGGAATAACATAATTATGTTTCAACACTGTCCATTCTGTGAGGTCGTACCTGGCGCTTTGCCGACCCTGTGGGGTCAGCTGAGTGGCATGGGTACGGAACAGTGTTCTGACACGCTGCCTTGTGTGTGTGCACTTGCATTTCTCACTTGAAAGCAGGGACTGCATTTTGCTTTCCTTTGTACTTTGCAGCTGCTGCACAAAGCCCACCTCACAGTGGGTACCCAAAGTGTGTTTTGTTCAACTTAAAGGGGAAACAGCATAAACAAGACATCTGGAGTGAGGTGTCTCGGGTGAGCTGACACCTAGGAAAATTTCTAAGGGTACCCACATGGCCTTTAAAGCTACATTTGGAAGGGAGAGTTGAATCATAAAGTGTGCTGCTTCAGGTGAGGAAAGAGGCAGGAGGGTACAGAGAAGACAGATGCCCCGAGTTCTCAAGACAAAATCTCTAAGCTTAAAAAAAAAAGAACATCAGAAAGAAAAGTGACAGAAAGCCCAAGTTGAATAAAGAGACCAGATACAGCTCCTAGGTACTCTACATAAATTTCACCCAGAAAAATGGCAGGGATACCAACATGGGGGACAGGAGGGGTTCCTCCAAATGCTTCAGAAGGTGCAGTGGGTTCTGAGCACCTCTAATGAGACTGACATTGTTCTGGGTCAAGACTCCAGAACCTATCATTAAAGTAACGGTTCTGAACATTTATAAAGAAAATGGGCCGGTGATCACCAGGAGCCCGCAAGGGTTCGTTAAAATCGAGTTGTGCCTGAGTGACCCCATTTCCTTCAAGGACATCAAATGGTAAAGAAGAAAGGAAAGCAGACCTGTCATGCGATTTCTGTCGTTTAATAAGCTTTCTCTTGGTGGTTTTAAAAGGATGGCAGATGCTTGCCTTGGCAATGATCGCACCCAAATGGCAGGGATTCAGGGAATAGTACCAGTCTCCATGAATGTTTCTGGAATACTACCGCTCAGAATATTAAAAATAGTTGACATGTACTGAGTGCTCGCTGTGTGATGGGCGCTATTGTTAGGGATCCTCGTGGTGTACCCCACTTTCTCCCAGCAATGACTCGACTCTAAAGGGAAGGTGTAGCATTGCTCCACTGGCATGTGAAGAATGTGGGGGAGGGTATGGGTGAAATCACTGCCTCAGGTCCCATGGTCAAGGACAATTCCTTCCAGAGACTGAGCTAGCCCAGTGTACCAAACATGTTAGAGCATATATTGAGAGCTTCAAGGAAAATAAGGAAATAAAAGCCTTTGCAGAAACAGCGGGAATAGAAGGGCACCTGGCCTGGCTTGCATGGCCAGACACTGCCCTCAACACTATCACAGCCCTTCCGCACCCTTTACCACCCCTCCGTGTGACCTCCCTCTTCCTGTACAGATGTGTCCCCCACAGCTGCATCTCCTGCTCCATGCCTAACCAATGCCCGGGCTTCTGGCTTTGGAATCCCATCTTCTTTTCTCAGGCAGGAGAGAAAGAGAAGATTTGGGGCCCATGGGTAGAAAAGGAAGCTCCTTTTCCAGGAGTCTAGGGGAGGCCTTTCCACAGATGGGAATGAAGACCTGCAAAACAATTAACATTTGCTTAAGGCCTTTCTGCCTTTCTGGCTGGAAACCTGCCATTTTTCTATGAGTCTTTGCAGGAACTCCCTCTACATTAATAGAAGGACATGTCCTAAAACCCTAGTAGCTCCTGTTTTTACCCTATTACCCTGTAGTACGCCCCGAGACACCAGTAGAGTCTATAATTTGATTTATGGAAAAGGAAGAGACAGCGTGTCTCAACCATCTGCTGAGCTGTATCCTGGCAGCCACCTAAACACTATGGATGGCTAAAATCTAGGACACTTAAGTGTCAATCTTCTGGCAGCTCACCCTGGTGCTCTTGGGTGTGTCTTTTTTTCATCAGCATCTCTTTCTCCTCACCCACATGCTTAAGATCTGTGTTAAAACGTATTTTAGTCAACTCTAGCTCCGCCTCGTATTGGCTCATTTTGAACATCCTTCTGTGGTAGAGCCAAGAGTCCAGCTTTACCAGAGTGGTAAGAGACTAAAGGGATTCCTCAGGCTCCTCTGGATGACACTGTGAAATTGTGCCCCTGCCCCTGCTGCTAATGGTACTCCTACTCTTTACATCCAGGTAGCCTACTCAAATTCCATCTGGCTACCTCTGCTCACTCTGCAAGCCACCATAAAGTGCCCATTGCTCCCAAGTACCTGCTGCAGCATGAGTGGCCAAAGTGGCTTCCCAGGTCTGAGGCCACCCTCCTCAGAGCAGAGGGAACCCTGCAAACAAAGTAGTAAGTGGCTGTTCTGGATCCGTCACTACAGGAGTGAGATTTGTTTTTACGAAATCGGGTTGGGAAGAGGCAGCGGCTATGGGCACCCTCAGGTCACACAGGAGACTCCTACCATATTACATGCTTTGTGCAGCCATGTTTTGCTCTCACGGAAACACCCTGCATGATCCAACATCAAATTTGCACTGCAAAGAAGCCATGTGCATCCCTGGTTGAATGTGGATGCTGGGAATTGAACTTGGGTCCTCTGGAGTAGCAGCTGGTACTTTTTAAATCAGTGAGTTACCTCTCTGTCACACTAGGTGAGACACATTCCTCACAGCTCTGCCATAAATAGGACATTTTGCACCATCTACTACTGTCCCCTCCCCCTATTTCACACAGCCAGAGGCAGATGCGTAACCAAAGACCCACTGACCATGTTTAATTGGGAAGAGAAGGAAGTATCCATATGAAAACAGGGAATGAGATAGAGTCAAGAGACAAAACAGGGTTGTTATCAGCATAACAGCCAGCCCAGGAGACTGGAACTAGAACCTGCTGGTAAATTCTAGAAGTTTCTTTATCCTGCCTGAGAGGGGAGTGTGCTGGGGTATATACACACCTGCTGCTGCTGGCTTGTGTGGAGTATGTGCTTGCTACCCATAAAGTAGATTGGTAAACCATGCCTACATACCTTGGTGTGATGAGGGTGTGAGGAGAGATGAGGTGGGCAGGGGGAGCACCCACAGCATCTGCTAAGTTGTTGCACAATTTTATAAGCTACCGTCTAGGAAAGCCTTTGTTTATTTATTTCAACATTCACCAAGTACTTGAAGAGATTTTATATCATGAACTGGAGAGGTACTGGCTTCAGACACTAGAAGGGACAATGGGTCTGCTCTCTGATCAAGTCACTAAAATCCCAGAGACAAAACGCATGCAGTCAACACCAAAGAGTGCTGTGGCAAAGGATGGAGAGGTAGTTTGGAAAATAGAGTGTCGGAACTTAATCTGTTCTGCAGGTCAGGGAATTTCCCCAACCAAGTGAGATTGATGTCAGGACCTTAAATACAGCACGAATTAACCAAGAAAAATGAGCCATTTCCTAGGGAAGATGAATCAGGCAATGAGAAGCTCAGAAGTTCACAGAATTCAGCCCTGGCCTTGGAGTAAAGCCCAGTACTTCCTGCCCAGATAAATAAAGTTTTATTGAGATGCACTCACGCACACACTTGTACATATTGCAGATGAATCCTTTCTCCACACAGTGTCAGATGGAGTAGTTCTGAGAGGACGTATCACTCTCACAGCCTAGCTGGTCCTCTACAACAAAGGTTGCTGATCATACCAAGTTCCAAACATGGATTCTAAGGCACCTTGAGTCGCTAAAATGTTGGTGGTTGTTTTTCTGTAAAAATATGTGAGATAAAGCATATGAAAAGCTCATGGCCTATTGAAGGTAAGAGAGTGTCAAAGATAATTATAAGACCATATGACTGACGTCCTAATCAAAACCTACAGCAAGACTTACAGATCTGCCAAGCAGAACACAATTAGTTCTTCCCAGGGAGGGAGGATGGCTTTGCAGGAGGAGACAGTGGTTTTGGAGTTTGAATCTATATTTTCAGGTTAATGAAGGGGGATAGAGGAGCATGTTAAAAAGTAAGGTAGCAAAAAATGACAAAGCAAAGAGTGTTCAGAAAAGATGGCAGCTTACTTTCTTCTACCTGTGAGCAGCTGGCAGAGAACAGGGACCACTTTTGAGGAGAGTCACCATTTACATCTGGTCACCTCTGCTACCAACTCTTAAACCTTGCACTTCAGAAATCAGTCAACAAGAGTGGACTACACATGCATTTTCAATCTGCTTGGAAAATACATTCTTTAGATCAAAGTTCCAAGACAAAAGCATCAAAGATGGTCAATGTACAAAACAAATCAAAATGGAAGTATTAGGATATTTGAGTGTAAAACTACATCCTGGGCTTCCTTGTGTCCAACCTGGATACAAGTGTAATATAGGTTTAGATCATGGTAGACACAGAATGTAAAACCAGAAAATAAAATAAGAATTCAGAAGACCATAGTGGTTTAACTTTGACACACAAAACACAAGTTAGGAAGAGAAGAGAGGAAACTGTGCTTCTTGAAAAGAGAATATCAATCAACAACAGACTCATCCAAGTAGAAACTCGCTCTACAGAAACCATGGAACCAACACAGCCAAAACAAGATGAAAATTATTAATGGAGTCTAGAGTTCATGGGAAAAATATGAAAAGATATCAGATGTTTGTGTAGCTTGAAAATATCTTTATGAGAATCTTAATAGTTACAAATACAACTTTATTAAGATGTTAAATTTATAAAAGGAAAAGCCTGGCCAATGGTCAGCATCACAGTAAAATAAGCAAGTTAATGTCACCAGCACTAGTGAGCTTTAACTGTCAGTTTCATACAGCTTAGTCACCTGACAGGACAGACTCACTGGAGAAATTGCCTAGCTCAGATTGGTCTGTGGGTGTATTTAGGGGAAGGAGATTGCTTTGTCTTATTAATTGATGGCCAAGGGCTGGGCCCACTGTAGGCAATACCATTCACTTAGTAAGTGGCCCTAGGCTGTATAAGAAAGCTTGCTAAGCATAAGAATGTGAGGAAGTCAGCAAGCAGTTCCTGCCTGAGCTCTTATCCTGACTTTCTGCAATGACAGATTGGAAAATGACTTGGAAGTGTTACCCACCTAAACCATTTCTTCCTCATGCTGCTTTTGATCAGAGTATGTTCTCACAGTAACAAAAATCAAACTAGAACAGATAAAAAAAACCAAACCAAACCAAACAAACCAAACCAAACAAACCAAACCAAACCAAACCAAACCAAACCAAACCAAAACAAACCAAAACAAAACAAAACAAAACAAAACAAAACAAAACAAAACAAAACAAAAAAAATGTCGCTGTGCTTCCAGATCCAGGGCATGAAGAAGATACTGTGAAACTTCTGCTGATGTTCTTGCTACAATGATGTTGCCAGGAACTAACCACGGACAACACCAGACAAATGAGGGGAAGGAGGACACCATCTATGCCCTAGGATCCTGAAATTTCTTGAGATCAATGTGATGGTTAATTTTCTTTGTCAATTGACATATTCTAGAATCACCTAGAAGGGTGTGCCACTGAAGAGTTGTCTAAATCAGAGGTTCTTAACCTTCCCAATGCTGTGACCTCTTAATAAAGTTCCTCATGTCATGGTTTCCCCTAATCATAAAACTATTTTCATTGCTACTTCGGAACTATAATTTTGCTACTGGTATGAATTGTAATGTAAATATCTGATATGCAGGATATCTAACATGTGACCTCTGTGAAAGAGTCCTTTGATTCTTTCCAAAGGGTCTCTACCTGTTGGTTGTGAACTACTGGTCTACATTAAACTGGTCCATAGAGATGTCTATGAGGGTTTTTCTCAGTTGGATGAACTGAGAGGCAAGTGGTACTGCACATGCTAGGTTCTAGACTAAATGAAAAGAAGAGAGGAAATAAACAGGAGAACGGGTGCATCAATCCACTGAACTCTGCTTTTGGCTATGGATACAATGTGACCGGCTCCTTCAAGGCCCTGCTACCTTGGCTTCCCCACAATGATACACTATAACCTGGAATTGTGAGATTAAAATAAACCCTTTCTCCCTTAAGTAGCTTTTGCCAGAGAATTTTATCACAGCTAAGAAATGAAATTAGGACGACAGGATGGGATGAGAACTTTCCAGAAGGTACAGAGACATGAGGCTTAAATGTAGCAGAGAGCCAGGTTTTTATTTTTTATTTTTTAATTTACTTTTGTCCCGACAAGAACACTAATGCAGTAATTGGCTAAATCTGAATAAATTGAGTCAATTAGATAATACCCTTCCAGCAGTATCAGTGTTGGGATTTGATTAGTGTTCTGTGGCTCTGTAGAAAGGGCCTTGTTTTCAGGAAATCACCAACTGGATACTAGGGGAGGGGACAGCAGCTGGTGGTTCACCCTGCAAGGGTCTGTGGAGGGAAAAGTAATTAGGCAACATGAAAAAATGGTACCATTTGGGGAAAAGAGATGACGGGCATAAAGGGATTAACTGTGCTCCTTTCCCAGACTTCCTGGGGTCTGAATTAATATCGGTACACAAAGTCAAAAACAAACACCCTGCTAAAGAAAGCTGCTAGGACATGCCAACATTCATTAGAACACCCAGAGCCATTAGCTGTGCAACCTTAATCACATTAAGGGCCTCTCTGAGCCTGGCTGCTCTGGAGAACAGTATAGAATGGCACCTATTTCTTAGGCTGAAGCAAAGGCCACAAGGTACTGTCAGACCCAGCTTCTAGTTTCCAACAAGCCCTGAGTTAGCCCAAGACCCTCGGCCAACTTATTGACAAGGCTTTCTCTGCATGACCTTAACTTTCCTGTTTTACTCTTGTCCTCCGTTGGATGGAATAGATGCACAATTGGGTCCCATTTTTTTTTCCCCTCTGGAAGAATATTCTATAGAAAAATCACTCTATAAAGACCACAAGCAACTGAGAGCTGAGCAATTCCATCTGCTGTCTTCTAGTTCAGGAAGAGGTTGTTCTCAAGACCAGCCTAGTTTCCAGGCATTTGGAAGATAGATGGGAGAGACAAGAAACAAAAATTCAAGGTGCAGTTTGGGGCTAGAAGATGAGCAAGGCCAGGAATGGGGGCTGGGAGGAACTAAAGAAGGGGACAGGCTCTGGCTGAGGTGGCACATACCTACTCATGTGCTCAAAGAGAGAAAGAGAGAGACAGAGAAACAGAGAGAGAGAGAGACAAACAGAAAACCTTATGCTATTTATTTTAAAATATCATATTTAATCAATTATTTGAGAATTTCTTACAGTCTATTCTGATTGCCCCTAATTCATTCTACATATACATCCCTTGCCTCCCTCCTTCCTCTCACCTTTATGTACTCTTTTATTTTTTTAAAGTAATCTATCCAATCCAATTTGGACTGCACATATATACTCATGGGTGTGGAGCCATCCATTGGAGTATGGTTGATCTACCAGGGGCCATGCTGTTAAAGCAAACTGCCTCTCTCTACCACAGAAGCCATCAATTATCAATAGTTTCTCAGTTAGGGGTGGGGCTCATAAGTTCCTCCTCCCCCTCCCTGTTGACTGGCTTGATCTTGTGTAGGTCTTCAGCAGGCAACCAGAGTTGCTGGGAGATCATGAGGGGAGATATCCTGTCATGTCAGAAGATGCTGTTTCCGCCCAGTCCTCTTGGCACCCGGCTCTTAAAATTTTTTAATCCTTTGAAAGCATAAAGTTTACCAAGTAAGGCCCTTTGCTCCTTCCAATGTTCCCCCTTCACTCTCACCAAGGTCCTACTCTTGAAAGACAACCAGGAAAGACATTTGATTCATGCCAGCTGCTGTGTCTCCTTATCGGAGTGCCTGCATAGCTGTGTCCTATGCAGGGCAAGGAAGGAGAAAAATCCTTCGCTCGTCCACACCACAGCTACATTTGGTCAGGAATGGATTAGGTGAAAGTTGGGTAGGGAAAATGATATTTGAAGAGCGTGGGGAACTCTGGGTTAAGCCCTCTTCTGTCAAATGCAGAACTCTTAAATTGCACAGGTGGCTCCTGACCCCCATTAGCCCCAGAGTGCTGTACTACGCTCTGCAGGGAGCCGTGTGGTGTGTCCTCAGCCCTCATTTTTCAAGTCAGAGAAAAGTGAGGCTGATAGAAGCCACTCACTTAAATTTACATAGTGGGTGGAAAAAGCTATGGCTGTTATTAATGCAGAAAGCCCCTGTGCCTCTCATCCAATGTGCATAGTTATCTTCACTCTCCTGCTCTTTACTTTTGCTCCCAGAAGGCTTCTTGGGATAAGCCACTATCTGCTCTTTAAGATGGCTACCTGCTGTCACTGAGTCGTCGTCCTTATCACGAGAGTACATTGGTTGTGTTTTGAGATGCTGTGTACTTGATCTTCCCCTACTCAGGCTGGTAAGCCCTTTGGGATCATTCGAGATAAAAAACCATTTCATAAATGTAGCCATATTAGAGAATAAAATAGTTTATAGGGGACTTCAAGAAAATTACATTAGCTTGTGTCTCGTGTTTTATGGAGTAGCACTGTTCACATTGTTTTATAAGTATAGAGAGGGCCCACTGTGGATTTATTAGAGTTGAGTGGTCTCCCATTTCTTTTTCTCTGTGGCCTGCATTTCCTCTCCAGCGTTTGAGGATTACACTGTACAAATTGGAGAGGCGGGAGTGTGGCACACACAAAGTGACTCGGGGGAGGTCTCACAAACCCCCAGCTCCACTGGGCGCTGATTGTTCCCTGTGTGAACACACAGTGTGGGACTCCCACAAAGGAGTCAGGGATGTTGAATTGCCCCCGTCCTACTGTGAGGACACACTGGGCGTCTCTGTTCTTCAGCATGCCTTTGCAGAGGGCTTGCTATCGCTCTGGGAGGAGTTAGACTAAAGGGCTTCAGAAGCCAGGCAGAAAAACACTGTTCCCCGTGGGTTTCCCTCCTCCAGGGGAAATGGGTACTTCACGTTTCTCCTGATACACGTAGATCATTTAGCTATTTCAGGATCTGCTTCTTCTACCCTGGGAATTGCTGTTAAGTGCGGAGGATTCAGTAGGTAAACAGAAGTCGGCTGTGAGCGCTGTCGTGATGGAAGGTTATATTGCTATGAAGAGAGCAGGTTAAATCAATCATTCTATATCATAATGTATCATAGTTGTCTATTATGGGCTGGATATAAAATATCCCTTATGGGCTCACACATTTGAACGATTTGTACCCAGCTTCTCGGTCTGTTTTGGAAGGCCAGGGAGCCTTTCTGGGTGGCGCCTCACCAGAGGAAGTGGGTCATTGGTGGGTGAGCCTTGAGGTGTGACAGCCAGACCCCCACTTCATGTTCACTCTGTTTTGGAATGCAACAGGCCATGTGCTCAGACAGCTGCCTCCTCTTGCCATCATGGCTTCCTCCGCCATGGTTTTGCAGACACGATGGATAATGTTTCCTTAGAACCACAAGCTAAAATAAACCCTTTCCACCCTTATGGTCCAGCTGTGAGGACATCTCACCATGCTAACACACTGTCGGACCTACAGATGTTTGAGTCCACTCTACAAGATGATGTCATAATTTGCATAACATAGAGTCTACAGCTTTCTTTCGCTTAATTGCAACATTGAGTAACATGTACATAGTTATTATGCCATGTTCTTGATGGAATACAGACAAGAAAAAAAAAAGCCAGTAATCTATTCAGCACACATATCTTTTGTTTGTTTTTAAATATTTTTGACCTGCAGTTAGACAAATCCATAGAAAGTCCTGGGCATGGAGGGCAAAGAACATACAATTATGGTTGTTATTGGACAAAGGGAAAGAAGTTAGCCTATGAGAATGTCAGAGGTGGTAACTCAGTGTAAACGTCAGATACGGAGACTTCCCCAAGAGTGTGGAGGCAGAGGAGAGTTTATAAGGTTGAGATGGAGTACAGCCACAGTTGTAGGGTCAGAAATTGCCCCAGGAATGATGGTTAATCTCAATTGCCTACTTGATGAAATCTAGAATCACAGGGTTTCTGGACAAAGCTACAGGGGAATAACCTTGACTAGGTTAATTGAAGTGGGAAGACCTGGCCACTGCGGGTGGTACCATTCCCTGAGCTGAGATACTGGACTGTAGAAAACGGGGGAAAAGAACTAAGCACAAGCATTTGTCTCTCTCTGGTCCTTGACTATGGATGCAAAGTGACAAGCTGCCTCAAGTTCCTGCCTCTGTGACTCCCCCATCGTGATGGACTATGGCCTCAAATATGTGAGCCAAAGAAACCTCTTCCTCCCTAAATGGCTTCTGTCAGACAAGTTCATCATGGCAGTTGGCAAACTGTTCAATGCAAATGGAAAGCAGCTTTCAACATGGACAGGGCTTGGAGAGGTGTGAAGATTGTGCTGTGCTGTGCTGTGCTGTGCTGTGCTGTGCTGTGCTGTGCTGTGCTGTGCTGTGCTGTGCTGTGCTGTGCTGTGGAGAGTTCCAGGGCTCTGGAAGGCAGAGACACCATCTCAGACTCAGGACACCTGCTCTGAAGCCTCAGCTGCAGCTCATGGCAGCCACTGCCAAGGCAGAATCCAGCATGGCACGCACTGGCAGTGAAGCGCCTCCCTGTATGACCGCATCCCCCCTCTGAATCACAACAGAGAGCAGAAACACGTGTACTCAAAATGATTTGTATTGAGAACTCCCTGTAATTAAAAACCTCAGTGGACGTGCTTGCATTAGCCGTTTCTAAAACAGAGGGGACACATGGCAACAGACCAGCACAAAGAGCCAACCTCCTTTGTAACTTGACAAAGAAGCACCCAGGGGACACCAGAAGGGAACTCAAGTGGAACTTTGGCCTCTGTCATTCTTTCTGAGTGATACTCTTTACTGGTTCTCTGTGCCACCTTGACATGGAAGCCAGAGGTGCTGCGTTCTTTGGGAATCCTAGAAAATGACTTGAGGATGGTCATGATTGTTGTTGAGCTTCCTATGAGACTTTGTAGCATTCACTGGGCACATTTGCAGACAGGATCCTTTCTTTCACTGTCTCTAGCTTCTCATATTTCTTTCTGGCTCTTGACCACCACTGCTACCTCCAACTCAAGTGTTCCACTTGGGAGTGTGATTAGCACTGCAACTTAATTAAAACACTCACCCTTGGCCAGCTTCTGCACAGGATTCTGAAATCTCAAGAAAAACAGGGTTGTCGGTCACCTACCAGTTCAAACTCAAAGCTCAATGATCCTGCTCCACTGCTCCTTCACTCTATCCTTATGAGAAATGAATTCTCCAGTAACCTCTCACCCACCACACACTCAGCATCTGCCCAGTGCTGTTCTTCATACGGTGACGTCACCTCCTGGCATGCTATGATCCCTTCACTCCTGGACTCTGGAAAGCACTCTCCCTCATCTCCAGCTTCTCACTTGCCTTCCTTACAGACAGTCTTGACTCCCCAGCCAGAGGCTGTTTCTAAAAATCGAATAGGATCTTACCAATCGCTTCATGGCTCAAAATTCTCAAGTGAAATATACAAGGCACAGCCAGTACTGTAACAGATACACAAGTTGTTTTTGTTTGTTTGTTTGTTTGTTTGACTGATTTTTATAAAACAAAACATGAAATTAATCACTTAACCTAGGCACTATACTTTTGGGCATTCATCTCAGAGACCAAAAATGACCTGGAAACAAATGTTCTAATGCTGCCTTATTGTGGTAGTTTGAATAGGCTTGGTCCAAGGAGTGGCACTATTAAGAGGTGTGGCCTTGTTGATGATAATGGATAGTGGACTGGATCTCTGAACCTGTAAGCCAGCCCCAATTAAATGTTGTCCTATATAAGAGCTGCCTTGGTCATGATGTCTGATCACAGCAATTAAACCCTAACTAAGACAGAAGTTGGTACCAGGAATTGACGTACTGTGATAGCCCTGGCCATGCTTTTGTTTGGAAGAATATAGATTTTGGGACTTTAGATTTGGAAAACAGTGGAATGCTTTAATTGGGGCTGGCTTTCAGCTTCAGAGGTCCAGTCCATTATCATCAAGGCAGGAGGATGTCAGTGTCCAGGTAGGCACGATACTGGAGGAGTAGAGAGTTCTACATTTTCATTGAAAGGAAGACAGGGACAGAGGAGGGTCTCAAAGCCCACAGCACAGTAACACACTTCCTCCAACAAGGCCCACCTTCTAATAGTGCCACTCCCTGGGCCAAGCATATTCAAACCACCACACTTAGGAATCTCTAAAGGATTGGAAATAACCCAGACAACCTCAAAAACTGTGTGACTGTTTTGAACAGATGATGATCCATCTGAGCCAGGGAATACTATTCAGCAATACAAAGGGATTTGTAAACTTAACAGGGCAAGAGGAACTTGGCAGGCAGAATTAATGTTGAGAATCAATTGACCTTTAAACCAGGGAACTAAGCCAAGATTTCCAGATGAGCACAGTTTACAAAGCAGAATCCATGAAGGGGACCAGCAGGGCTGAGGGGATGAGGCACTTGGTACAGTGCTTGCCATACCAGCCTGTAGACTTGAGCCCCAGAACCCATGTTCAGCATGGCAGTGTGAGCTATAATCCCAGTACTGGGGAAGCAACTACGGGAAGATCCCTGTGGCTTGCTAGCCAGGTACTGTAGCTGAAACAGTGAGCTCCAGGTTCAAAAATAGAGAGTGACTAAGAAAGCATACAAACCTTTGATCTCCATACACATACCCCAAATCATCTCCTCTTGCTTTCACTAACACACACACACACACACACACACACACTCACACACACACACACACACACACCCCCATGTACAAGAGGCGTGGTGGATATGTGGAGAGGAGACATGGCAAAGAGAAAACTGTCAGAGAGATGCAACTGGTGTGGCTTTAAGATAAAGTAAGGTGGTGTGAGCCAGATGCCAGAAGTGTGAGGCAGTATGTTTCCCTCAAGAGACGCCGGAAAGGAAGGCAGGCCCCATAAGTTTTGAGCCAGTGAATTCAGCAGCAGGAGGAACCTAATATGAGAGAAAAAACAGCTGTCCCCTGAAAATGCCATGAGGGTTTGAGTGACATGAATATCCCTTAACTCTTTTGCCTTAATAAACACACCACCACCCTTTTGTCTTTCCAAATAACTCATGAGTCTGGGGAAGAAGGTGAAAGATCGCACAGATTGCAAAGTAGGGACCTACAGAAATATGGAGGAAATTCCCTAGGTTTGTATACACTGTTTTTATGAAAAATAACTGTTTATATTTGAAACATGAGAATCAAAACTGGCATACAGCCATCAGATCACAAGCACAGCTAGGGCAATCTTGTTCCTCACTGAAATGCCACACACTCTAGACTTCAGTAACGTCATGACCTAGCCATACGCTGGTGTCATTTTTCATCTTATCTGTATACACTGGGCAATTTAAGTAGATTTCATTTGACTCCAGCACTTGATACCTGCCAAGATGGAAGGACACTTTCAGTCCTAGGACAAATACTCCTAACGTGTCCTTGACGCCTCATGTATTCTCCTGTACCCTCCTGCACACTGCTTCCATGCTGAGCCCAAGGTAATTACCTTGTCTTCCACAGTTTAGATGTAGTTGCTAAAGATGACCCTATCCATGGCCTGTGACTGGTAAAGCCCAAGATGAATGTCTCCTAAAAGGGTGTACCAGGCTTTGCCTTTTCCACAGAGCTCGAGACCCAATCAATGATCACAGGACTGTTTTCATCTCTGTGTGTGAATCCCTTGACCAAAAACCCTTACTACCTCAGTTTAATGCCTGTTGCCATAATAAAACACCCTGATCAAAAACAACTTAGGAGACAAAGGGTTTCTTTCTCTTCCAATTCCAGGTTATAGTCTATCACTGCAGTGGGATCTGGGATCGTGAGACAGTTGGTCACATGAAATCCACAGTCAAGAATAGAAATAAATGAATGCATGCATGCTTGCCTGCTTGCTAGCTTGTGTTCAGCTTGATTTCTCTCCTCTGATTCTGGAGCTCCTGCCTAGGGAATGGTGCTGCCCATAGAGGCCTGGGTCTTCCCACCTCAATTAAGACAGCATCTAGACACATGCCCACAGACCAACTTTATGTAGATAATCCCCACCTGAAACTCTCTGTCCAGGCAATTCCAGGTTGTATCAGGTTAGCAATAAAAGCTAGCCATCCCAACGACCAAGTCTAATAGGCTAATTGCTTCCTTTTGATCCTGTTTCTCCACCCACTTTTTCAACACCTAGGAATGTTTCTATCACATAACCAATTCCCTGTGGTACCTTTGCTTTGTTTGCTTCTGACACCAGGCTATCTCTTGTCCCTTTTCACTCTGACCTTGAGTCTCTCAATTCCTCTTTGTCCTTGCTGCCTCTACTGAAGTCCAGGCCTCAGTGTGTGTGTGTTGGGGGGGAGGGGGAGAATGAAAAGTCAGCTCCTGAGCTATCCAGTACATATTGTGCTAAGCACTTCTGTGTGATTCATCTCAGATATTGATACTGGTAACATGATGAAGCGGATAATCATATTATTCTCACTTTTACAAGCAGTGATTGATGCTAAGAGATGTCAAACAGTCTTTCTGAGGCTAGATATCAATGGAAAGATAGAATCTGGATTCCAAAGCTTTGGTCTGGCTCCCACTAGAGTCCGAGTATTTAGTTAGAAACCTGTACGTTTACGATCCTTCAGACAGCGTGCATACATCAGACCAGGCAGATGAAGGATTGCAGGGTAGGACCCTGGGCGCCCAGGAATGGATGTAGGATGGGACTTGGAACATGAAGACTATCTTATCCAGGCCTTGCAGTGTCTGCTGCATTTCAGCTTTGGCAAGAAGCTCTGCCTTCTCCAGACCCCTGCTGTAGGCTTTGGTCTCCTGCACATGACAAGGACACCACCAAAGGACTTCTTTAGCTTTGCCTTAGGAAGACACTGGCATAGAAGTGAGTACTTGTTCCTCATTCACCAAGCCACCCAAGAAGTGATAGGAACTGGGATGATGGCTCAGGCTTACGAGTGCTTGCTTCTTGTTCTGCTTGGTTTTTACTGTAACTTGACACAACCCACCATCACTGGGGAAGAGGGGACCTCAACTGAAGAATTGCTTTGATCAGACTGGCCTGTGGTCATGTCTGTAAGAGAGTGTTTGATTGATATGGGGGGGGGCCCAGTCCACTGTGGGCGGCACCATGCCTACGTAGGTGATCTTGGGCTGTATAAGAAAGCTGAGCATGGGCTGGTGAGTAAGCTCATAAGTAGTATCCCTCTACGGTTTCTGCTTCAGTTACTTCTTGCATTCTCACCCCGACTGCCCTCAGTGATGGATTTGGAAGGTTAAGATGAAAGAAATCATTTCCGCTCCAAGTTGCTTCTTGTCAGAATATTTTATTACAGCCATAGAAAGGAAACCAGAAACTGCTCTTTCAGAGGGCCAGAGTTCAGTTCCCATCATCCACTTCAGGTGCCTCACAGCTATGGGTCATTCTAGGGGATCTATCAGCAGCTTCTAGCCTCTGCAGGCACCCTCACACATAGTGCACGCACACACACACACACACACACACACACACACACAAATAAAAAAATTAAATCTACAAAATTTCCAAAGTTGTAATAATGATAGCAGTTAAACAAACAAACCATTAAGAGGTATATGAACTGTAGTAAAAACACTGGTTTCTTTTCATTGGTGCTTGTTCCCTGTCAGCCACTTCCTCCACAGCTCTGTCATCTGTTTCCTTCATCCCCCTGAGAAAGGCTAAGAAAGGCTAAGAAAGGCTACAGCAGTGGTCAGTGTCAAACCGTGGATGAGAGATGCATACAAGCGCCTGGGTTTGATCAGCATGAGAGATGCGTTCTGAGACCAGGCTGGCAGATGGAAGGTGTGTGGGAAGTGTTTACTCTCTCTGGGCTCAGGTTCATCATTTGCAAGTGGTCATGTGACTATCACCCTCCCTGGGAACCTTTATATACCAAGATGTTCTAACATCCGACACTATTAGTTTGAAAATATGTTCATTTGGCAGAGGCTTGTGTGACTCCAGCCCCTTTAAGGCTTCCAAGATTGCACATGACTAGAAGGAAAGTTCCCTCCAACATTTCCACAGGGTTATTCTTACAACAACCTAAATACTAGAAATTAGTATGTGTCCCCTAAGGAAAGACCAGTATTTCCTAATTTCCCTCAGACCGAGAGATGTTCACATGTGATTATCTGCTGACCAGTGAGGTTGGAACGGAAGTGACAGGTATCATTTCCCAGTTATACATCCTGAGGGAAGGAGTCATCCTCTTCTGATCCTTCCAGAAGACCAACAGCAGAGGCAGCAGTCTGAGGAGGCCATTGAAAACGGCAGAGTCAGGCCTTTAGAATCTAGGCCCCTAGCCATCTCTCTGACAGAACTGCTCTCCGCTGTACTCTCTGTACCTTCTCTCTAAGTTCCAGCTCCACAAACTCCCCTCCACAGCCAGGACTGCTCTGCATGAACTGGAACACAAGAGAAAACCAGCCAAGTATCCTACCGAAGCCGTTGAGCCTAGGATCTTTGCTGGGAAGTCTAACGCGAGGAGAGAAATCCACAGAGTACAAGGCATAAAGAGAGTATACTTTAAGGTACATTGTAAGCCAAGTCTGCCTGGCACATTCCAGGGACGGTTTACTTTAGGGTCACAGAGAGTATGCCCTATTACATAATCGAAAATGAACTTGAACCTGGAGTGAATTGATCCAGGAAGAGTTCTACAAAGGGGTGGGGTGACTAGCCTTGACCCTCAGACACATCGTCTTCACCTGTCTTCTGGACTAGAGGTTGAAAAGGCTACAGAGAGGAAGGTGGCTGAGATACAGCATGATGCTATGGATGAAGGGAAGTGGGTATGTCCTGGATGTTTCATACCATCTGGTAGATGGGAAAAGGAAACTGTAAATGGGAACATAATTATCCAGGCCCACATCTGACAAGGGCAGGGTAAGAGGGGTCACTGGTGTGCTAAAGTATGAAATGTACCTTGGGGGGAAATGTACGTTCAAGACCGAGCTGAGGATGGTGGTGGAGTATTAATTTTGTGGTTGTGAGATAAATTTTGTTGTGGTAGATCTGTATTTACTCGTGAGACATTGACTGTGATAAGCTGACAACAAGCAAACAAACAACAAACCCACAACCAAACCAAAGAGCAACATAGACAGTCAATTATGTTATAGAAGAACTTCCATTTAGCTTTCTGTGGTGTGTGTGTGTGTGTACATGTCCATGTGCATCCAGGTGTGTGTGTCTCTGTGTGTGTGCGCGTGCAAGTATATATGGAGACCAGAGGATACCCCTGGGATTCTGACCAGAAGAAGCCTCCATCTTCTTTGAGGTCAAAGAGTCTCAGTAAGAGCTGGCATCCACTGATTCAGCTGGGCTGGCTGGCCTGAGAGCCTCACAGATTCACCTGCCTCCACCTCCCTTAATATAGCTACAAGCTCATGTTACCATCCAGATTCCTAACAGGTGCCTGGGACCGAACCCACGTCCTTGTGAGCGAATCATAGGAGGTGCTTTACTAACTGAGGTGTCTTCCCAGTCCAGATTAGCATTTTATAACCACAGGAACTGGCTAACACCTTGTTTTCCTAATAACTCAAAATATGATGGGGAGGGAGAAAGGCAGACTTCCTCTGGCCACCACCACCTTTATGGGCAGTCATAGTACAGTCTTTGGATTGAACAGGATTCGGCAGACTCCGTTACAAGTCTCGAGGAGCTCTTGCTGTGAGGGTGGTCTCAGCCATGGCTACTCAGCACATCTTCAGAGCGGGTCCTGTCAAGCAGTACCTCCTCTCCCTGGATTGTGTCTACCTTCGTTTTCCTACTGCCGTCAAGGTTCCCAGCACGGCCCCCGGTTCTCAGTAGGTGCTGAACACAAATAATAAGGGCTCCAATAAGGAGTCCATGTTTAATAAACTGCCACCCATGTATGCTTTAAATTCTAGCTATTTAGAAACTGCGGGCCAAAAATATACCAGATGCAAACATGCATCACTACACCCAGTAGGGTTAAGGAGAGTCTGTGTGATCATAAACTAAATAGGCAATGAGCAGGCTGAAGCATTCATTATTTAAAATGAAAAGCAAGACCTGCAGGGACCGAGGCCAGCTTGAGTCACCTCCAGTCGGGCCCTCGTAGTGTCCCTCCCAAATGCCTCAGGAACCTAGAAATCAGACATTACAACTGTGTGGCAGTGATTTTTTTCTCCCCTGCAGGAACAGCGTGAGGCACGCAGCTTGCTTAATTGAACAGCAGATTAAAGCCATCAATAAACTCCTGGATTGCTTTGGGGTAAAAAAAAAAAAAACTTGGCAGTGCCTCAAAAGGTTAAAAATAGAGTCACCATAAAACCTAGTAATTCTCCTCCTAGGTGGATAACAGAGAGAAAGAAGAACGGGTCAATAGGAGGCTTATAGGCAAACTTTCATAGCAGGGGCATTCAGAAAAGCCGAATAGGGGAGAGAACTCTGCCTGTCAATCCATGAACATGTAAACAAATGTGGTATATCCATATAGTGGAATATTACTTGACAAGGCAAAGGAATGATGTGTAGATAGTGGCTATAGCAAAGATGCATTTTTAAAACATCATACAGAGTGAAAGAAGGCAGCTCCTCCAAAACACATATTCTGTAATTCTGCTAACTGAAATGCTCAAAAAGAAAAGGCCAGAAAAACATGGGAAAGGATTTTTGGGGGTGGGGTGTGGATATGACAGAGGAAATGGGGCCTGACTGCAAGGCACACAGGATTTCTTCGGGGTTGATGAGAATGCTCCATGATTGATGGTGGTGATGGGTTTATAACTACAAACACACTGCAAACCATAAAATTGAACATTTTTAAGTGAATGAGTTGTATGGGATATGAATTACAGCCCAGAAATAGCTGACGCATGAAAATATTATTCTGTCTCTTCTCAGCCTTTTGGATAAGATGAAGTTTTGGTTCTGTCGGTTTTTTTTTTTTTAACTTTAAAAACAAAATCTCGGCCATCTTTAGACAGAAGTGGTAATAGAATCCCACAGAACAGTTCATGCAACAAGTGCAGTGACTTCAGGCAGATGATTTCAAGTCACAGAGTTTTGGTTTCCTCACCTGGAGGACCAGATGCAGCTGTTGGAAGCTGTCCCATCCCCCAGGACACACAAAGCCTGTTTCTTTCTATTCCTCTGGCTCCTAGAATGCGCTCACACACACAGTATCTCCCCAGCATCAGTAAAATCAGAAATTCCAGACTCTGTACCTGAAGAGCCAGTTCTCTAGTCCATCCTAAATATCCAGCCTCCTCATGAATGACATAGAGCAAGCCAGGTGTGACTCACAGTGTCCTCCTGGGAAGGAGGGCCTCCTTCCCTTCCCTGGACAAACCCTCCATTCCCTCACAGTGCTCCTGACATCACTGTACATATACAAACATGTACACAGAATCCCTTGTATTCTAAGCTTGGCGCTGAGGGAGACCAACCAAAGACAGTCATCAGTGTGCATGCTCTCCTGAGTTCCGTGGGAAGATATCACACATGGGATGTTTCCATACTATGCCTGACCACTGACTGTTGATTCCCCTGCCATTACCATTTCTATGGTTATTATTGAATTGGCTTGAATATTTAGTCAGGTTTTGGTCCTTCTGGAAACCTGATTCAGCCTGATGGCATATCTTATCACTGGGTTCCCTATCCCACTCCTAAGAACCCAGCTAATTATTTTTCCCTAGCTGAGTTGTGGTTTTCAAAGACTCTATCTAGCAAACTGCACAGCTTGAGTAATAATTCATTTGCTCACTCATGTTTTATGAATCAAAGACACAGAACTGCCAATCAGAGCTTCGCGTCAGAATAAAACCACTGAGGTTGTCAGGCAGAGCTAATACCTTTCAATCAAGAGCAAAGAACCTTGGTGCTTTTGTTAGTTTGAGAGGCTTTATCATTTGTAAAAGTATGATTAGATTAGGTTTGCTGAAATCTTTTAAATGGCTCCCAGACCCATCTCCACGGCTATAATGTCTCTGAAGACCCAGGAACCCCATGTCGGCAATCACTGATCTAATAAAATTCATTAAGAAATATGTTTGTTTTGTTGCAAAAGTTGGAACAATAAAAGCTTTATCATCATATTTGGCAATAACCTTTCTTTGTGTTATGAGAAAATAAAGATAAATGGCTGTTTAGTAATATAGTTTTTATTTTATTTTTTACATTGACCTTTTTACAGTCTCATATCTAAGAGTGGCTGGATTATACAAAGATGCTGAGCCATTTCAGGCTCCCCACTTTAGCACTGAGAGTCTATGAGGGAAACATAATAGGAGAGATAGATGATAGTCAGATAGATAGATAAGATGGATGGATGGATGGATGGATGGGTGGATGGATGGATGGATCGATGGGTATGTGGATAGGAGGATGGATGGGTGAATGAATGGATGGGTGAGTGGGTGGATGAGTGGGTGGATGGATGGATGAATGGGTGGGTGAATGGGTGGGCAAATGAATGAATGGATGGATGGGTGGTGGATGAGTGGGTAGATGGATGGATGAGTAGATGGCTGGATGAATGAATGGCTGGCTGGCTGGCTGGCTGGCTGGCTGGCTGGATGGATGGATGGATAGATGGATGGGTGGATGAGTGGATGGATGGATGGGTGGGAAATAGGAAGATAGATGGATGGATGGATGGGTAGGTGGGTGGATGGATGAATGGGTAGGTGGGTAGATGGATGGATGAATGGGTGGGTGGGTGGGTAGATAGAAAACAGCTAAGGGGAGTAGTGTAGAGGGTGGTCCAGCTATCTGTCACTTCCAGCAAATGTCACTTACTGGCACAATATTCAAGCAGATGTGCTGGGGATATGGCTGGGCTCTCATGATTCTATTTCCTTTTTGTGCCCTGCTCTGTCCTTGGGCAGAGTACCTGGCAGCCTTGTCTTCTGGCTTCTCATTGGGTTGGTAAATGAGGAGCATCTGCTTGAGATCAGAGATGGGGGATATGGGTATCCTTTCTCCTGGTTTCTTCCAAGAGCACAAGGCTGGCTGCATCTTAACCTAACAATACGTTGTCTGTAGGCAGCTGCACATCTAGCTCTGAGGACCACACCCATTCTCTATCTAGTAAGCTCTAAGGCAAGGGTGATAGTGTACCATTTCCAGATTCAGAATGCTGACCCACTCTTTGTAGTTTCCCTTGGTCAAATGGGTTTTACTGTGCATTAGAGGCTGCTTTAGTAGTACTCCATATCTCCAGCTGGGACCCTGACTGACATCCATCGTGATTCTAACCTGAAACAGAAGGGCAGAAGACCCAGTTTGACTCGGTATTTCAGGTCAGCATCCTGCAGTGCTGAAAAGATATAGGATGAAGGAATAAAATCTGGAGGGGCTTATGATTCACATCCAGCCAGCCTGGATTCTTACTGTACAAGATAAATGACTCACATAAAGTTCAGAGTTAGCATGAGATTCACTAGCAGGGTCTACAGAAAACTCTCAGTGCACTGCCAAATACATCATAAATAATTAATAGACATTAACTACTGATACCATATTCTAAGGTCTGCAGGGGGAAAAAGCCTACTCATTTTATCTTTCCTGGCAACAGCAACCATTGCTTCTCACATTATTTGGATTCAAATTCATCTTAGAGTCATCACTACAGGTAACAGGAAGACATACCTGCAGGAGCACTAGCCAGCAATTCACCAGGAGCTTTATGTTGGCCAGGAACTGTGTTCATATCTGTCTAGTCCTCGCCTACACAGAACATACTGGCTTTATAAAGGGCAGTCATTTCAAACCATCTTCCCTAACCGAGGAAAAGGAGGCTAGCAGACACACACAAAACAATCTGCCCACGTGTGACTGGTACAAACTTGGTGGCAATGGCACTTGAAGCCCTGTCGGTGTACCACACAGGCAACATCCAGGCTTCCCTGTTTAAGATATTGTATCAGCAAAGCTAATTCTGAGCAACTTGATGGGCAAGGGATTAGGCCGTCTGTCCAATGATGCATTTATCATTGTCAAAATTCCTTTTGAGAAAAGTATGCTGTAATGGCACATTGAAGTCTGCTCTAGCACTGCATCCAGAGATACAAACTGCAAAGTGACCTGTGTGACTTTGTGACTTTGTGCAGGGAATGGAACTAGGATGGCGGGGGTGGAGGGAACTCTGTGCGGGGGCAGAACTGGGGTAGTTGGGGCGGGAAAGGGGGCAGAACTGCGGCGGCAGGGGCTGAGAAACCCTGTGCAGGGAGCAGAACCGGGGTGGGGGGTGTGTGGAGTCTTGTAAAATTTGCATTGAGCAAGAATGACAAACAGATGTGGTGGATTAATGGTCTCATCTCTTTGTGGGACCTCTGTGACTCTAAGAAGGAAATAGAACACTCAGGAAAACACATCTAGTCTCCCCTGGTCCCAGGGGCCTCAGAGCTAATCTAGGTGGACAGATCGATGTCCTTATGTCCTTGCATAGTTACCAAACTCCCTCTGGGAGACAGTTACAGACACCAGGCAAGCAAAAGTTGGGGAACAAAGGGTCCTCTCTCTGCAATCCCCTGTGGCTCCCCTGGATGAAGCAGAGCCTGTGGTTTTCCTGGGCTGCACTCAGGTATCTCATGATGGAGACAGGACAAGCCTTGCAAGGGCACCTCTATTAAGTCAGCAATGCGAGGCTGCCGTGAACTGAGCTGTGTCATGATCTAATCTGAGGATCTGCATCTAAGTCCTTCTTGGTGATGCTTGGATGATGTCACCCCCTATTCCTACTTCAGGCTTTAACAAAGTGAATGACACAAAAATGCACACCTGTTACCACTCCCATGCCCCCAGCCAGGAACAGGCTGTAGGACATTAGTTGATGCTGCCATTTCAATCAATGGACAGCAGCTTCTTTGAAGAGTACAAACACACCTTTCATCTTCAGAGATTAACACAGGTCTGGGAAGGGTAGGAAGAAAGGGTAACATTTGACCTGCTCCATGGTTACATCTCCTTTTGAAGAGGATGAAATGCCCATACACACGTGTGTGCCTGCACATGCACACAATGCAGTCTCGCACACATACTAACAGGTGGCCACTTCTGTAACCAAAAAGATAGCCTTAGGCAATGGCTATGAGAAAAGATATCTGTGAGAACATTCTAGAAGCCTCATTGATTCTAGTGCCCAGATACAACTTGGGTTCCCTCCCTTCATGGGTCATCCAGTTTTCACTCCAATACAATATATGATCATAGTTATGGGTTGATGTATATTCTCCATGTCCCCCCCCCAAAAAAAAAAGATATTTTAGAATTATAATCTATGACTTTATTTGGAGGTGGGTTCTTTATGGAGGTAATAAATAAGATAACAAGGGAAATCTCTACAATAATATAGTGTGTTTATAACCAAGAGAACATTGGGTGGTGAGAGAAACATGCACGTGGGATGGGGATGGCATATGGGGGTAAACTCATGGATGGGTGATGTATCAATATGCCAATGATGCTGGATGCTGGGCACACCAGCAGAGCAGGGAGAGAAGCATAGTTGGTTCTATACCTCTTCCCATAGCAGGACAATCTCTCCCAGACTCCAGAAGTGATTGATAAACTTCTGTTGTTGTTAACCTACAAGTTCCTGGCACTTTGTTATAGCATCCTTAGGAAATGAATCCACCCAGCAATAGTCTTTTCCATTCCTGCTTGCTGCTAGTCAGAGTGGATTCCTGCTGCTTATACCAAGAGGAACCCAACTGACTCCACCACAGGCATGGACCTTCTGACGTTGAACGGTATCTTCAACCATTTGCCTAAGTATCGTGGGTTCTCATCGTGGTTCCTTATCAGAACAGCAATGGTATATTTTCAACTTGGAAAGCAAAATGACTTTCAGTGGCCATCACAGGAGCCAAGGTGATGCGCTAAGATCAAAGAGCAAGTGAGTCCGCCAGAGCAAGCCCCTCAGATGCACAAAGGGTAAAGAACACAGCTTGCTACAAAGAAATCCCTCTACTCCAATGCCAACGGAAATGTCAAACGAAACAAAACGAATGCCCGTTGAGAACGAATAACTTCATTTTGTCTCAGCCCCGCCCAGGAAAAAGTTAATTATAAAACCAAAAACATGCATTAAAATATTAATCCTGGTAAAAATGGCTCAGAGAGCCCCTTTTGTAGGCTGAATGCTATTTGTTTTTATATAAAAAGTAAGAAATATCACCCCCAAACACAGACATCCAGGGAGAGTACACAGGCACTGGCAGAAGATACAGGGCTATAAGTTAAAAGAAGCCTGGGTCCACCTGAGCTGGCGTTCCCGGGAGGATCCTCTCAGGGCTCTGACAGCACCTGATGAGGGACTTCAAGCCACTGTAGCTGCCCCCCAAGTGTACTTTGTTGCTGAAGCTGTGGTTGGCTATGATCTATGACCATAGACCTAGGATATAAATAAATCCTCTTGAAAACCTCTCTGGAGTGGGGAACGGAGCTTAGTCAGCAAAGAGCTTGCTGGATAAGCGTGAGCTGATAAACCCTATAAAAGAACCGGATGCAGTGGCCCATGCTTGAAATCCCAGCACTGGGAGGTGGAGGAAGGAAGAAGCACCATGAGTAAAAGAAAGGAGGGTTTCTTTTATGGATACACAGTACACTTGCTGCTCTTCCAGAACATGTGAGTTCGGTTCCCAGTGCCTACATCCCAGGACACACCTTCCTGTAACGACAGCCCAAGGGAATACAACAAGCTACTTCAGACAACATGGGCACTCTACTCACGTGAAGCATGTGCAACTCACACACACACATTTTAAAAAGCAAAAGATTTTAAATGTTTTCAGTACCTCGATGACTAAACAATGGGTATTCGGCTATCAGAGCTGAGCAGTAATTTATCTCAAGGCAGGAGGACCCGATGTCTGGTCCCTTCTATGAGTGGTCAGTAAATGCTCTGCACTTCAGTGGTGTTAAAAAGGCAACAGAGAAAACTGGAGGAAGGGCAAGGCCTTCTCCACTGTCTTTGAAAGTAGCTAATAGCAAAGTTTTGCCTGATGCTGTGCCCTTAAGCAATGTTGTTCTTAGAGAGAAATAAAAGGAAGTGAAAGGTCACCATCATGGTATCCGAAAAGCTCTCCTGTCACTTCTCTGGGAAGGTTCCCTTGACTCTCAATGATTCTAAATAATGACTTGTTTTGTTCTAAAAAATATCTTCTGCGAGGAAAAAACAGACTTATTTGAGAGGAATAGGTTAACAGGGACATGCTAAACGCTGTAGTGGGAAGAGAAATGAAGAAATCGCTGAACGCATGCCCTACCCTGTGCTGAATTTACTGTGGATGAGCCAAGAAAATCATCCTTAGTATTTTTAGACTGAGATTAATGTACTTGTAGACAATTTTAGAATATAAAGAGATCTAAATTGAACATCTGCTCTTCCCTGTCTTGGTCCTAGAGTCAACCTTCTGGCTTAAAATTTTAGAAAGCAAGATTTGGCGGAGTAAATACATAATTTTGACTTATGCAGATAATTTGCTTGTGGGGCTTGGGGTATCAAAGTGGTTTTTCATTTCTTTGTTTTGACAGAAGATTAACTTTGGAGTTACCGACTCTATTAAGCACTGTGCGACACTGTCTTTCAATGCCCATTAAACAATGCTTAGTACAGTAAATGTTAAATTACCAAGTTACATCTCCATAAATACATGTGAAGTCCACATGAATGCCAAATGAATCCAATATGGTCATTTCTATTACAATAAATGCCAAATGAATTCAGAGCAATGAGATACTTAAAATGTCAGACACTTCCAGCCAGTCCCATCATGAATTCATCACTGCCGTGTGACATCCCGTACTGTCGGAGTTTCCACTTTAAATACCATCCATCTCTCAGCCATTCATAACAAAATTCCACTTGAGCAATGGGGTTCCATTGAAAATATGGAAGACAAACTCTAAATATGGGATAGCAGCATCAAAATAGCCTTTCTGATTCCAAACCCCCACCCTGACACCCATGGGTTTCATATTTGAATAAAAACACAGAGAAAGTATAGAGCTGTGGCTTCTATAATTTTATAACTGGGGAAAGATTTCCATCTTGTAGGTTATTTCTTGGGAGGGGAGTCTTTTATAACTCACCTTCATAAAAAAATATATATACTTAGTTTTGTATTGGTTTCAATAATTGGGACACTGGGGCAGTGTGGTCGGGAGAGTGGGAAGGAACATTACAGAAAACACAAGAATGACATATAATTCCATGACGTATAGTGCCATTCTCTAATTCAGGTGCATAATAGTTTCCATTCTCTAATGCATGATGGTTAATAGTTTTCCATTCTCTAATGCATGATGTAATAGTTCCTCTCTCTAGTGCATGATGTAATAGTTCCATTCTCTAATGCATGACATCGTGGTTCTGTTTTCCCATGATCATTCCCAAACACTTGCTTTGCAGCTGAAGCCGTTTTCAATATCCTGAAATTGTACATATCCCCCTTTACCATCATCTGTCAAATAATTCTCTGTCTTCATTTGGGGTGGAGGAGGCAGGAGCAGGGAGGCGGAGAGGTCACAACTGAGAGGAGGAGGAGAGTCAGAGAAACAAAAGGGCAGATGCTGTAACCAACATCCAAATCTGTAGTAGCATGAACCTCCAAACCCTTAAGGGATAACAAGATCCTATAAGCTTAACATTAAAATATAAACGGCCTAAGGTTGCTGTCAGCTGATCAGCATTTGACATGCATCGCAATCAAGGAAGGGAAATCCCTTCAGAATCTCAAACATTTGCTATAGTTTAGCATCTAAATATAGAGACTGCTTTCTTAGCAACAATGCGAGAGTGTAAATCTGATCTGTTACAAAAGTTTTGCAATATGGGAATATATGCAACAGAAGTGCAGATTTTGTTTAAAACATCTGTAACTGTGCTTTAATGGCTGCACATATAAATCACTTTGGCTTTTGGTGAAGATCTGGGTTTGTATATTTAAGTTACTGACTCATATATCAGATATATTGGTTTTGAGATTTTGTCCTGTTAATGAATCAAACTTAAGGCTGATTTTATATAAGGAAAAAAATGCTTTTAATACAAATTGTAAGCTACTAGTAAAACGTGTCACAATTAATAGTTTTGTCTTTGGATTTAAATGTTTGAGAAACAGCTGGTGTCCTTTCTTATACAATTACACCTATCCACCCACCCATCCATCCATCATCCATCCATCCATTCATCATCCATCCATCTACCTATCCATGTATCCATTCACCCATCCATCCATCCATCAATCCACCATCCATCCATTCTACCTGTCTCACACATCTATCCAACTTTTCCCACAAACCCATCAAGCCTTCTCATACATTGCTCTCCATTCATTAATTTATTCATTCTCAAATTTACTTATTCATTTAATCAACAAATTAGAGTTATCTAGCGTGTCCTAGTTGTTATAAAACACAGGCAAAGTGTGCCTGTTTTGAAGGATACTGTTCGGTGTCATTTCAGTTGCTGTGACATATATCCTGGCAAGAAACAATAAAAGGGAGGGAGGGGTTTGACTTACAATTCCAAGTCAGGATTCATCATTTCAGAGAAGTCAGGGCAGGAACTCAAGCAGGTAATCACACCACACACATACTTAAGAGGAAGGGAGGAGAGGGAGGGGATAGAGGATGGAGGAGGAGGAAAAGGAGAGAAGGAGAGAGGCAGGGAGGAAGGGAGGAGAGAAGGGAGAGGGGGAAGGTGGAGATATGTCTTCACTGCCTGCTTGCTACTCAGATAGCTTTCTCTACTTAACAAGGCCCAGCGACAAAATTGTGCTGCTCATATTCAGGGTGAGTCTTCCCACCTCAACGAACAACCAGGAGCATCCTTCACACAATACCCATAGGCCCACATGCTGTAGATAATCCAATGAGGGAGTCTTCATAGGTGACTCTAGACCTTGGCCAGTTGACGCTGATATATTACTAACCATCAGAACTCTCTTCCCTGTCAAAGTCAGTCAATAAGAAGACATGCGTATCTGACACTGGCATATCCAAGAATGTACAGGAAGTAGCTATTGAACTCGGTGAGTTTTTAAATAAAATAGGACACAAAACTGGTGGGTATGGAAGAGAGGAGGGATAGATCTTGGAAAATTAAATTACATTGTATGAAGTTCTCAAAGGACTAGTGAGAGGAGGGAAAGGAAACACACACACACTGAGTGAACAGACAGGGAGAGAGAGAGAGAGAGAGAGAGAGAGAGAGAGAGAGAGAGAGAGAGAGAGAGAAGAGAAAGAGAGAGAGAGAGAGAGAGAGAGAAAGAGAGAGAAGAAGAGAGAAGAGAGAGAGACAGAGAGACAGAGACAGAGAGACAGAGAGACAGAGAGGAATAAATAGACTGGAAATGGGCTACCAGTATTGGAAGACTGAAAGCAAGAACTTCACAGAGGTGACAGGCAAACTGAGTTTGCATAAGCTAAGTAACTGTCACCCTGAAAAGAATTTGCAGGCAGTATGGGGAAGACTATTCTACCATGGCTTCTTATACAGGACCATCCATTGGCTACCTCAAGTCTCTCTGCACCACAGGTTTGAATATGAAGTATCCCTTAGAGACTTACACATCTCAACTTCTGGTCTCAGTCCCTATCTGGTGCTGCTGTTTTGGAAGGTCTTGTAATCTTCAGGAGGTGGAGCCTTGCTAGAGGAAATGGCTCACTTGAGAAGGGTCTTGAGATTTAACAGCCCGACCCCACACAGTGTCTGCTGTCTTGCTTCCTGGTTTAGTGTCAGGTGACTAGCTAGCTCAGGCTTCTGATGCTATGCCTTCCCTGCCTTAGTGGACTGTATCCCTGGGGTATTAGAAGCCAAAACCAATCCTTCCTTCAGTTTCTTTGGGGTGAGTCTTTAATCACAGCAATGGAAAATGTCACTGAGACAACCTGTCTTACTAATGCATCCAAACAGTGTCATGAATCTTATGAAAAAGCCTGTACAGGTTAGAGACAGGCATGATAGGTAGGTAAGCAGGGTTGCTCATTTGAGTCAGTAGGGTCATTTGGGATCAGACTGCTATGTTGTGAGTATTTGTTCTGCACTGTAGGATGTTAGCTGCCACCAGGTCTCTTGCCACTAGATGTTAATAAGGCCTTTGTCCTACTTCCATTCCCTGGTACAACAACAAAAGTTATCTATAGACACTGTCAGCACTCCCTGGGAAACCACTTCCATGTTCATCCCAGGAGAAAGGAGAGAAGTTATCCATGTACTGCCTCTCAAACACAGCCTGGCCACTGTTCTGTGCAATGACCCCATCAAGGAGTCTATGAAAGCACAGTGTGGACAAAGGACCCCTTTCCATCAACCTAAACCTCATCCCTGCATGTCACCCAGCAGAAGGCCAGGACTGGACAATGTCAAAAAAGGATATCCCACAAGTGGTTCCAAATTAGAGTTCTCCGTACCTCACTGCTGTGCCAATAAAGAGAGGTAAGGCATGTCATGGACTTTCAGTCCTAGTAAAACAATTCTCCTGATCTTTAATGGCAGTAATGAATTAAATAATGGCTAAGTAATGAATGGTTATTTCCTAAGGCTGGAGATCAAGAGAAATTAAATACTTAATCTCTATGGGTCTGAATTGACGAAGGCTATTTAAGTGCCTTCAGAGCTGGAGAAACAACAGCCGAAGGCTGCAGAAGACAACACTGCAGACATTCAGCTAGCTTAAGTGGACAGCTGGAGAAGATGCAAGAAAACACAGGATCACTTGATTGCTGAGAGAAGCCAAATCTCTCCACAGAGGCACCTTGCTCATTACTGTTGTGCGCATTGCCTTGTTTACACCAAGGACCCAGATACTGAAGTTACAATCTGCTTGTGTCATTGACGGAAGCACCTAAATTACAACTTGATTGATATCTCCCCAAGGGGAAGAGCAGACTTAGATTTCTTTGTTCCCCAAAGTGTTTTAGACATAATATGTGTTCAGCAAATATTTGATAGACTTGGTAGAAGCTTCTGGTGTTATTCTCGATGTTGCTTTAAACTATCTATTGCCCCAGTGCAGCCACCAGGGAAAGACTCGGAGAGAAGCATCTATTTCATCCAAAGAAGATCATTTTTTCTCTTATACATTCAGATGTGTAACCCATAAAATGCCAGTATTGATTACTTGGGTTCAGACACTGTAAGACAAACCCTTCACAACCACTTCAAACATTTCTCCAGGATTAACTTCAAGAGGCCTATTCTGGAAATGTATGTTGGAAGAATGAGTTGATGGGGCAGGAGAGATGGCTCAGCGTTAGGCTTACAATTGTCTGTAACTCCATTTCAAGGGGATCTGATGCCCTCTTCTGGCCTTACATGCAACTGCACTCATGTGCATATACTCCCACACAGACAGACATCCATACACACAGTTAAAAGTCAGTCATTAAGAATGGATCAGATTTATGCTAGCTTATCTTTGCATGCTAGCAAGGCAGTAAGTAATAGTGGAATGTAAAAAGAAGGAAGCATACCCATGCTCCTTCTCCAGGTGAGGGAAGGTGCTCGCAACAAAGGCAATGAAAATATAAGAAGGGAGATTGGTAAGTGAGGAATGACAATAATTGTCAATGCTAAACTATCAAATCGAAATTGTAATTAAATATGTACGATTCAAGTGTAATTAGTCACACACCATAAGTTGTTGTCGACACATATTGATAATGTTAGAGCAGAGTTATATTTTTAAAAGAATGAGAATCAATTAGTGTGTTCTGGTTTGAACATAAAAAATAGACTTGGCTTTCTCAGAGAGACAATGGAGGAGACAGGAGGAACACATATCCTGGAGGTGAGCAGCATTAAGCCAAAATCCAGGCAGCAATCAGTGACCTTGAGTTGTTGGTACCAAGAACAAGTGTGCAAGTGTGCTCCCTAGAAGAAGATGAGTCTGTTGAGACCCTGTAATCTAGAATCCAAGTGTTCCAGCTTGCCAGCTCCATGACCTTGGGTGACCTTAAGTCCCCTTGGAGCATTGGTTTCACATCCATTCAATATACCTGTTCCACCTTTACTAGTGTCTTCCACATATCATCTACTAGTCTAGTCCAGATCAGTGCCTAGCTCCCATGACTTACATGAACTCAAATCAGGACTCACGAAAAGTGAATTTGCCCTAGAGGGCCAATTGTGAAGAGTTTCACTCAACTGACTCTAGTTGGGAAGTCATTTCTGACCCCTTTCCTTCAGTTTAAGCCTTCTGGTTTACATTATAGTCTGTGTTAAATATAAAAGCACTTCCCAGCAGGACCTGAGAGCTGGCTGAGCTGGCTTAACAGCTCAATGCACTTGCTGAGTAAGCCTCACTAACCAAGTTAGATCCCTGGAGCTCAGGTAATGGTGGAAGATGAGAACAGACTCAATAGAGTGGTTTTCTCTGCCTCCCAGCCTACCATACACACACACACACAGGCACACACATACACACACACCATACAGGCATCATACACACACAAACACACACTATACACACATACAAACTATATACACATCACCCCACACCCCCAAAACCATATAGACATTACACACATATACACATTATACAGGCATCATGCACATACACACACACACATACTACACATACAGGCATCACACACATAACACATCACATACATACACACACTACACCATACAGGCATTATACACACACACACTAACCATACAAGGCATTCACATACACACACACACATCACACACACATCACACACACACACACACACACAACACACTACATAATACAGATCACACACACACATGTCATAATAATTAGCAAAACAATTTTAAGAATAAAGTAATACATATGTAAAAGGAAAAACAATCTTTTTAATCTCCACCCTAGCATTAGCAGAAAGATGAGGGCCAGGGAAATGAAAAGATCTCAAGAAATAAGCTGAGTCTAATGATCCTATAATGTCAGCTGCTGGAGGCAGGAGGATCATAAGTTTAAGGTCAGCCTGGGCATCTGAGTGGCACACCCTGTCTCATTTGGAAGAGGTTGGGCTGGGGATAGAGCTCAGTGGTAGTACATGAGACCATGGATTCAATCTCTCCTGATCCAGTACTGTAATGTCAAAGTATTCAGGAAATAGAAAACATAGGTGTGGCCATGTGGTTAAAGTGGTCACCAGCAACCAGGGAGTGGGGAGTGGGGAGGGAGTAGGAAAGGAGGTGGCCTCCAACAGTGGCTCTAGAGCAACTGGAAAGATGAATCTTGATTTCTACCTCACGCTACACAAAATGAATTTGGGATGGAATTAACCATGAAAGCTCAAGAAATCAAGTTTTTAGAAAAGGCAGCATAAAAAGTGTATGACCTTGGAGTATGCAAAACACTGCTTATGCAGAACACGGAAAGGGCCATGGCAGAGTGAGCGCTTGGCCTTCATTAAAATATAGAGTGATATTTTTCTTTTTCTTTTTTCAATAAAACAGGAAAATAAAAGGCAAGTGACAGAAAAGGAGAGACTTAAAATTCCCAAGTCTGACAAAGATTTACATTCAGAATAGATGATACATCCTCAAGTTGTCGATACACAGAGTTTCATTGAAGAGGGAAGCAAACTGTCCTATTGGGAGAGCTTCTTGGTGTGAGCATACATACTCAAGACTGAATCTCCATGGGGCCCATGGAACACAGCAGACCATACAGCGAGTAGATCATTAAGGGTCGGAGATGAGAATAAGGAAACTGCAAGGCGGTACCAGGGAGCTGGGCGCAGGCAGCCAGGAGCGTTCACCTTCAGTATTCCATGAGCAACTGCTGCTTTCTAGAATTACCACAAAACACACCAGCCATCCAATTCAGCATAGAAAATGGGGGGAACAACAGTCTTCCACATGCAGGTTGTGAACACGAAGAGGACAAAGCAAGGTGACTAAGTAGGTACGACACACGACTCTGGGGCTAGTGATCATTGGTCCCCACCACTCAGGAACATTCATGCACAGCTCTGCACACTTCCGGCATGGTATGGAGTTCTTCAAACCAAAGCTATTCTGAACCCACAGTTAGGATGGAAAACTGCTGATAGCCAGAGGATGGTTTAAGTCTTCTACTTAAAACATTAAGGTTTTTTTACAAAGCATGGAACAGGAGTTCAAAAACATTGGCTAGGAAACAAATGAATGGGTGAACAAATGAGTAAAACAATGGATGGATGAATGGATGAATGAATCAGTGTATGAATAGATGAATGAAATGGATGAATAAATGAATGGATGAATGAATGAATAGATGAATGGAATGATGATGATGAAATGAATGAATGAATGGTATCCAGGTACTCAGTGCACCATGGGCAGTTTTCAGAGCACTCTGATCATAATCCCACTTCTTATTTTGATGCTTTGTTTTCACTAAATCATTTTCTGGAACCAGTTGCCAGAACTTTCCAGTCATATGCTCGTCGAATTGTCCATTTACAAAGCAATGTTTCAGCCCAAATGTGCACCTTCCCAGACTAGGGAATGAGCTGCGCCATACCATACAGCAATTCCAAGGCATTTGCAAAAATAATTACCCCTCTTTCATCCTGGAGGCTTGTTATCTGAATAAATGTTTCCCTGATAAAGCTTGCAGCTGGGTTGAGTTTGAGAAATACAACAATTAAGAGTCATGGGACAGGAGCTCCAAAAAGGGTTCTCTCCCCACACGAGCGTTTGCTTCCTACATCTCTGATTAGGAAGAACAGGGCCCGAGTGTGCCTGCCAACGCAGCGCTGATTGCTAATCAAGTGGCCGTGGTATACGCCAGCCAAAGAAAATGAGAAAACAAACGGACATGCTGATTAGTTTTCTCCAAACATCTTAAGAGATGCACTGGGGGCCCGAGGTGAGTAGGTAAGATGCACCTAGTTTGCTCTGTTTGCCAACTATACCTGAAGCATACTCGGTATTAGAGAAGAAACTGTAGGCCCAGACACGAACTGAAGGCAGCCACAAGCCAGCCCTTGGGAGAAATAATGGTGGCAATTATAATGACCATAATCACAACTGCTTAGGTTCAGCTCTGTGCAAGTATGCCGGTGTTCACTGTCTCATTCTAGTCTCCAAATGACTCTGTGTGGTGACTGCTGCCAGTTACACTACACATTCCACAGGTGTAAAACCTAAAATTACAGGAGAGGGGGATTTGCTCAAGGCAATACTGTGTGTGTGCGTGTGCGTGTACATACGTGTGGCTGCATGGCGAAGTCAGAAGGCAATCTCAGATGTCGTTTCTTAGAATACATTCAACCTTGTCTTTTTTTTCTTTATAGATACATTTTATTATTTTCCCATTATATTATGGTTTTTATTGGTTATTTTATTTATTACTTTTAAAATGTCCCCTTCCCTGTCTCCCTTCTGCAACCCCCTATCTCATCCCCCCTCCCCTTTGCCTCTGAGAGGGTGCTCCCCACCCACCCACCCACTCCCACCTCACTGCTCTAGCATCCCCCTAAGCTGGGGCATCTAGCCTCCACAGGACCAAGGGCCTCCCCTCCCATTGATGCCAGATAAGGCCATCTCTGCTACGTATGCAGCTGGAGCCATGGGTCCCTCCATGTGTACTCCTTGGTTGGTGGTTTAGTCACTGGGAGCTCTGGAGGTCTGGTTAGTTGATATTGTTGTTCTTCCTTTGGGGTTGCAAACCCTTCAGCTCTTCTGTCCTTCCCCTAACTCTTCCATTGGGGCTCCCAGGCTCACTCCAATGGTTGGCTGTGAGTATCTGCATCTGTATTAGTCAGGTGCTAGCAGAGCCTCTCAGAGGACAGCCCTACAAGGCTCCTGTCAGCAAGCACTTTATGGCATCAGCAATAGTGTCTTTTGAGACAGGGACCCTCAATGGTCTGTTACCCACAGATATGCTAGGCTAGTTTCCTTGCGATCTTCGGGGACCCACCTGTCTGCCTTTCTTCGGACTTTCTTGTGTACCTTCAGGTGTATACTAGTACACCAGCTTTTTTCCCATGGGCTTTGGGGATTAAACTCATGCTTACAAAGCACTTCGTTGATGGAGACGTTTTCTTGGCTCAGCAAAGCGACACATTTAAGTGACAGTGTACGAATTTATCCTGATATTTTTATCTCTAAATCTCAGGCTTCATAGCTCACTTTTAACCATGCAAAACCCAAGGAATCACATGTGCTATTCACTGCACCCACAATAACTGCATGGGGAAAGTGGGGTACAATATATAACAAGTTAGGGACCCACAGGTCAATGCACTGACTTATTTATTTTAGTGAAGTATATTTATTTGAACAGGGCCCAGATCACTTTTGCAGATGCAGAACAATGTTGTCTCACACACACACACACACACACACACACAAGAGACGAGAGAGAGAGAGAGAGAGAGAGAGAGGAGAGGAGAGAGAGAGAAGAGAGAGAAACACACACACACATAGTTAAACTTCAGAAGAAAAGAACACTGGGCTTTCTTCACTAGATGATGCTAGTCACAGGCAGAACAAATCTCGAGTGAGCTTTCACTTTTGTCAAGACAAACAGAAAACCAAAATCAAAACCAAGGAGGATTAGCAAGAGTCCAAGGTCCCGGATGCTCCACAGTGATTTTATACTTATGGTAAGAAAACCAGTGCAGGCAAATCTCTATGACTGGACGTCCTCTGAAGTTCATCAGCGAGGCCAGAGCTGACTCAGTACTCTGACTCCTGATTTCTGATGCATCTTCCAGCAGAAGAGAAAATGTTGGGGTGGACTGTTAATAGTGACTTTCTGGCTTCTGTGACCAACTCCCTGACAAGAGCAACTTTAGGAAGGAACAGTTTATCTTAGCCTTAGTTATCTCTTAGTTCAGAGATAATTGTCCCTTATGAGCAGGCAGGCATTGCGGCAGGAACATGAGGCTCTGTTTTCTTAGTCTGAGTCCCCAGCACATAGAGTGTTACCACCCACCTTTAGGGTGGTTCTTTCCACCTCAATTAACCTAATCTAGAGGACCACTCAGGCATACCTAGAGGCTTCTCTCCTCTGTGATTCTGGAGACTGTCAGGTTGACTATATTAACCCCCACACAGGGTCTTGGGTCAGGCTCATTTCTCAGACTCCATCTGATTCCATCTTACTGTGGTCCAGACAATTCCTCCACTACAAGGGTGCAGCTTTGTGCCTCAGGGCTTCCCCAGAACCACTGGAGACTACTCATCCAGAGCATGCTCCATCTTAGGTTTCCAGCCCATAAACCAAGTGAGTGTTGATCCAAACTCTCATTCTAAGCCTTGCAAGTGCTAGCGTTATCTAGAAAAATTTTAGAACTTTCTAAGGGTGAGGTAGTCATGGTCATATTTAACTTTGCGACATATACTCCATGGAGATGCAAATCTATTGTTGTAGAAAATACTATGGAGTTAATACTCTTTTCTGGGGTTAGCTCTCAACCGAGAGAGCTGGAATGAACTTCTCTCTAGGTGCTCCCTGTTCCAACGAATATCCAGTTCCTCCCTAGGTGAGAGAATTTGTGCCCTCTATATCATTTGCATTGCTCCCATAATGACTTGTGTTCATTCTGGAGTATCCTCCCCTACACCCCCACAAATGTCATAGTGAGCGAGCATGGTAGAGGAAGGGACTGGTGACATTCGATACCCCGAATACTGAAGTTGCTCATGCTAACTTGCCTCACTGCAGCTTCATGCTCCTCAGTCCTACATGGACACATCTTTCCTCCACGGCTGTTGTTTCTCCATGCCTCTTAAATAAGCTGCCTGCACTCAGCCTGGTGTCCCTTAAAGTTTGTTGAACACAGCCATCCCCTCAGGCCACCTCAGGACTCCCTGAGAGACCAGGATATCAGGCTTTGAACAGAGACAATAGCGGACTCACTCAGGCCGGTGCTGAGTCCAGGCTACGGAAGGTTGGAGTTGAGTTATCTCTCTCACACCACAGGCCTTTCAGGCTCTGCAAAGCTCAATATTGAAAATATCGTATTATCTCATCTAAGGCTTGTGGAGACCACTGATATCTGAGAGGGCTAATCTAAAAGAACCATTGATCAGTTAATCCTCTCAGCTCTCCGAGCTCCATTCCTGCATTAAACAGACCCCCAGGAAGCTAAACTCTCTGTAGGACTGCATTCACTGCCTCCACATCCCTTTTCATGTCTTCTCTGAGGTATGATTTACAAAGGAACTTGCGTGTTTTTTATAGCCCTGGAAAAATTGCTGCTGGAAAGGCTACTGCTTCTGTGGCTTGGTGCCCTGTCCATGCAGGCTCTTGCATTTCTGCCAGAAACAAATGCCAAACAGGAGTTGTGTTGGGGGTGGAGGGTGGACCATTCTCATCCCCAGTCAGCAGGCTGCTTCTCCATCACCTCAGTCTACTTCTGGTCACCAGAAGGATAAAAGCCAAGGCAGGCCGGCTTTCCACAGTGACGGGAAAACACAAAGTAAATTTGGTGCTATGTTTCAATACTAACATGTAATTACTGTTCTTATACATTATATTTTGTCTTTTTAAAAAAAATCTTGATTTTTTTTGTAATTGGGATTTTCATAAACTATTTAAAGATGCACATGTAGCTTGGTGGTGAAGTGAATGGGAAAGGCCTTTGATTCTCTAGCACCAAAAAAAAGACAAGACAAAAGTGTCAGAGGCAAAGAAAGGAGGGCTGGTGGAGCATTTGGAATGGCTAAGATATGGTGGGTAGACTATTAGACTTCTAATAGAGTCAGAGAGCTAAAGGAACAACATAGACGACCTAAGTCAGTGCATCCCAGCTTAGGAAGATGGGGCTGAGAGTCACTAAGGCCCTGCAGCCTGGAGGCGTTTACTCCAACTGTACTGGGTGAGGGCTTCTCATAGAAAAAGAATATTAATCACAGGGCAGAAAAAGCATTGACTCTAGAACCTGTAATCCAGGCATCCAGGCAGCAGAGGTAAGAGTCTCTATTCTTGCGAGTTTGATACAAGCCTGGTCTACATAGTGAGTTCCAGGCTAGCTGTACACAGTAAGATCATGTCTAATCATGTGAGATACACACACACACACAAAAAAATGGCTAAATAATGAATAAGGACATAATCTACAAACCACACTGATAATATCATTGCTACAAAAATAGTTTCCAAGTAAGCATGTAGACATGATGATGGATGTGTCATATATCTTTGGTTCTTGGCTCCAGGGATAACATAAGAAAGGTCAGAAGGCAATCTCCATGGTCACTGGTTCAGCACCACGTACTCGGACAATACCTTGTACATATTTACAGGATACTAGCTCCTATACCAGGGTTCAGAATAGATCTCTAAGTAAACAGTATAATAGCTTTGTGCAGTTAATAGCTATGTCCTTCTGGAATGTGTGACTCAGAGAAAGTGACTCCATTTAAAAGTCCTCCCTACCAGGCCAATGAAAATAAAACATCTAAGAAAGGAAACAGCTTAAAAACTATTATGAGTGTTTATAGAAATGGGCCTTGATATCTTTGTGACCAGCACAGGACATGAGTCACAGATGAGACAAAATTTAAAACAAAACAAAATTTAAAAAAACCATAGAAAACAATATGGCCATGAGTATGGCCGCTCTTCCGGTGGGGAACAGGTCTTTATAGTTTTTGCTGAGTGCTGTTTACAATCATTAGTTCTTTGGCCAAAATGGAGTCCTCTGCAGATCTCAGTTTTCAGTGGTACGTGGAGATAAGAGTGGACTGCCTACCTGGGGCATGTCTGAGTTATGGTTGTAGCACACACCTGAGAGGCCTGAGGAAAGGCGTGTCACTGTGGTGGTCTTCACATGACCAAGGACTCCAAAAGAGAGCTCACAGAGGAGCCAAAGAAGAGACACAGAACTTAGTAGCCAATGGGGCAAATAGTTGAACCAAGCTATGCTGTTCCATCCTCTCTACCCATAAGCGTCTACCGGTGTGAACAGTGCACATGAGTAGGGTTGACAGCACCTCTTCTCATGGGGTTGGTTTGGGTGCATGTTGACCACTGACATTTATAGCTATTGAAAGAACTTGCAGATGAACTTGGTGTTCAAATGTAGCAATCCCCCTGTGGGCGCCTGTTGACTTTCTGAATGAGATGCAGTGCTAGTAAGTTTTTGCCAACTTGACACAATCTAGAGCAGCGGTTCTCAATCTTCCCAATGCTGTGACCCTTTCCTACAGTTACTCATGTTGTGGTGACTCCAACTATAACATTATTTTTGTTGTTACTACATAACTGTGATTTTGCAACTGTTATGAATTGGAATGTAAATATCTGCAATGCAGGATACTAGATATGCAACCCCTGTGAGGTCATTGGACCCCCCACCCCAAGGGGCAACAACCATAGGTTGAGAACTTCTGATTTAGAGTCACCAGGGAGGAGAGAACCTCAATTGACAACTGTCTCCATAAGATTGGCCTGTGGGCATGTCTGTAGACATTTTCTTAATTGTTAACTCATGTAAGCAGCTGGACCCATTTTGGATGGTGCTATCCCTCAGCAGCTGGACCTATGCTTTATAAGAAAGCAAGCCTTCAAAGGCAAGGGAATCAAACTAACAAGCAGCATCCTCCATGGTCTCTGCTTCAGTCCTGTCTCCAGGTTCTTGCTTGGGTCCCCTCCGTGATGAACTCTAACTATAAGTCAATAAACCTGTTCTTCTCCAAGTCAATTTTGGCCAGAGTGTTCTATTATAACAACAGAGAAGCAAACTAATTCAGAAGTTCTGAGTGCAATCTCCTTCTGCTGCTGCGAGCCTTGAAGGTGACTCGAGTGTTCAGGCCTGAAAACCAAGGCGCTTGTGAATTGAATTTTCTCAGCTGGTTTCCCACTTGGCTCTTCTAGCTTTCTTCTTTGGCCATTCAACACAAAAATAAATTTAAGCTGGATGGTACCCATATCTCATAAATCCAACAGCACACAGCTTTTGAGCTCCAATCATCTTCTGCAAAGAGATTTGCAGAAAAGAATTCAGAACTATTTTATTACACAACTCTAAACAGAGATCATTTGACAAGGTTGTTTTAAGGTTCTTAGTTAAAAAAAACAAAAAAACAAAAAACAAAAAAACAAAAAAAACTACATCTACATCTACATCTAGGACCACCCAAGTGTTAAGGCCCAGGACCATCTTGCACTGTGGCCTGAGTTCAAATCTTTGCAGGGCAGAAATGACCTATATGTTTAGTGATGGAGAACAGAGCTCAGATCTCCCAGTGGTTTCATTGTTTATATTTCGGATTGGTTTGCTTGTTAATGGATTTGGTTTCACAGGAGAGAGTGGTATTGTTTTGATGATGAGAAAAATTGGGGGAGGGATGTAATAAGTTAAATGAGATTGGACACAGCTTGAGACAAAAGGGGGAGGGGTGTGGCAACTTAAGGACAAGGGAGGCTGAAAGCAGAATCTTACAGGGGTCACATGCCTAATTACCCAATCCCTCTTCAGTGGTCCCCCCCCAGAGTCATTAGTACAAGAAGATGGGGTACATTGTGCTAGGAACCTACTTAAGGAGAGGGTGCACACTCTACAGTAATAGAACCAGAATTTCTCCGTTCGTGAATGCCATGAAAAGCTGCCCTCAAGGGGAAGGGCTGCAGCCAGGACTCTAATATTAGCGTCCTGGGCAGAGGCGAGCTTAAACCTCAGAACAGTAATGTAATTGGGAGCGGGGGTGATTTATATCCCCTGCATAGCTCATCATTTCCGGGAAAGGAAATGAATGAACTGGGTGTTAAATCCCCACTGCCCTTCTCACCTGAACAGACTCAGATCTTGATTTATGAAGACACTACTATGGCCCGTAGCACAGCATTGGTCTGAAGTGCTTAGTCTATGGCAGCGATTTGGAGAGTATCTGCTCGTGGTCCTCAGAAAGTCTTAATGTGTTTATCGGAGACTTGTTACCAACCTCAAACAGAAAGATTGAGAGCTCTTTTTGCAACTGTGACTTGAGGCGAGTGGTCTCCTAGTATTAATAAATTATTTATTTAAAAGGGAAATATAAAAAACACGATGAGGAAAAAGGAACTGTATATGGCTGGCCAATGAATTGACAAGGGCGGTTCATTGTTTAGAACCAAATGCAGGCTCTGCTGTATGTACAGCATCCCAATGCAAGCTGTAGTGTTTCTTCAAAGGAAAATTAAAGCAGCTGCACCTGATCCATAGTTAATGTACGGGGTTCAATGTAACAAGCACAAAGTGCTTAGAAAAGTCCCAGGCATGGCCTGTTTGTTCAGTGCATGGCTATCGATCTGTTATAGGATTTCAAAAGAGATAGTGTCAGGCAGACACAAAGGAGGACACTTTGAATGGCTCCATTTACGTTAGACACAAAAGAGACAAACTAACCTGTGCTATTAAAAGTTGGAATGCCGGGTATCCTAGTGGACTATTGAGAGCAGAGCAGGCAGGCAGGCTGCAGAATGATGTCGGCTGGCCATATACTGCCTCTCACGTTTCTATGTGTATTTTTGTCTTGATCCATTTGGAGGGCTGGAATAGGATACTCCAGACTGGGTTAAAGCAAACAACCAAGCAAACAAACAAAACAGAAAGGGCTCAGGAGACTGTTGAGCATTTAGGGGCCCTAAGCGCTCTTGCAGGAGACCTGAGTTCCTTTCCCAGCACCTACTTTAGATAGTTAACAAGTCTCTGTAATTTCCATTGCCAGGGAATCTGATTCTCTCTTTTAGCTTCTGTTAGCACCTGTAGGCACAAGTATATACCCACAGATGCACCTGCATACACACACAATTAAAACTAAAATACACCTAAAAATATTCAAGGAACTTAATTTCTTAGAGTTTTGAAGTCTGTACATCCAGGAGCAAGGCATTAGACGCTTCCGTGTCTGGTAGGGGCCAGTTTGTGGCTCCTAAGTGTCATCTTAACATTGTGTCTCCACATGGTCAGGAGACATTCAAGGTCTTTTTTTAAGGGCAAGAGCCCTCTTCATTATGACAGACCCCTCAGAAGCTCACAGGCCCACACTGATCCACTTCTAAATGCCGTCCCCACAGAGAGTATAGTTAGCCATAATCAAACGTGTTAATGCCTAACTCGCAGCATGAGCTACGTTTTCATAAGCATGAACCTTGAGTGTCGATCTTATCTAAAGTACAGCATAAATATTTGTAGAATACGATCCAATAACATATAAATAGAAATGATGCTTATAAAAATAAATATTGAAAGCTATCTTTACCAAGGCAGACATATCTCTCTCTCTTACATATACACACATACAGAGAGAGACAGAGAGACAGACAAAGACAGAGACAGAGAGGGAGAGAGAGGAGAGCATCTTGCAAACAGTGTGCACAGTGTGGTGCTACCTACAAAGGGAGTCCTGAACCAAGGCTGATAGTGACTTAAAGCAAGTCTTCCCATCCAATGTTAGAAAAGTCTGACTCACTCAACACATAGAAGAGTGGGAATGCACAGAGTTGTGACTGGGGACCACACACGACTCTCTGGCCTTACTGGCAACTTCTCATAAATGTCAGGTGTGGTTAGAAAGGTGAACTCTTTATAAATATGCTGACACTTGGGGATTTAGGAGGCATGAGAGTGCAACCATTCACATCTGTGAATCATGGAAATTGGTGGTTCGGGAGGAAACTTAAATCTTGTGTCTTGGACATCCTTGGAAGAAGCCATTTCTTAAGTTCTTAGAGGAAATTCAAAGAAAAAGCAACGCTGAAATCTTATGTTGCCTTGAAGACCAGCAGAATGTCACTGAGGGTGATAGTGACCAAAGCTGATGGTAGCATGGGCTGGCATCTGGTAAGACAGCTGTTTGGGCCTGGTCAACATCTTACATGGTCCGTCTTTTGTGCAATCTCTAGAATAAGTCTATATTCAATGGGTCTCTGTGAATAGATGTCATTACTCAGTGCTTAAGGAAGGTAAGAATCAGAGGCAACACAGATGTCCTTCAATTATTGGAGTGACTAAATGGTGAGAATAATCTATAAGCACCAGAAAGCCCTATGTACATTTTGCACACAGATGTACACGCACACATACATGCAAAAACCACACATATGCACAGACATACATATACACACAGACACACAAAAACCACACATATACACAGACATACATACACACACAGACACACACAGACATATATACACACACATACACACATTCATACATACACACACACATATATACACACATACATAATTCATACATACACATTCACAACACATATACACATACATACATATATACATACATACACACACATATACACACAGCTATAGAGTTTATATACTATACACTTTGAATGGGGTGAATTACCAGATCTTACTACAGAATGATATTTTCTTTTTTTTGGTTTTGTTTTTGTGGACAAAAGACAAAGCCTGGTGTGTGTGCACAAGCTTTCTGCCACCAAGACACACCCTGAGGCCATTATCACATCTCTGAAAAAGTCATGTAGTACTCATGAGAAAAATGTATAAATATAACCATCACATGGCAGGAAATGCATGCGTGTGTGTGTGTGTGTGTGTGTGTGTGTGTGTGTGTGAACGTCCTTGGCATAGTGCCCAGGAGTTAGTAATGAATAAAAAATAAAAAAATGTTATTAAACCCTCAGCTAAGCAGAAGTCCATTATTGTCTTTGTACCTAATATAATGACCACTCTTTTAAAGCTGTTCAAGAGCCGCTTATGAACAACTGGCAGTCCTGGTGCCCAGTGCCCTGCTTTTTGTGCCCAGAGAGTAGCCCCATCTGCACAAGTGGTCCACCCCTTGCACACGTGTGTGACTGATGGTCTGCTGTGAACTAGGCAGAGCATGTGACTAGGGCTGGGTGACAGATAATGCAAGCATGGCGTCTTACATTTTGGCACTCATGACTAGACAGGGGTCAGGGAAGCATCCAGATGATGAGATGCAGTGTGGCAAGGGATGATGGGAAACCTGGGGTTCTATGACAGTACCAGGAGGGAGAATTGTCCAGGTATTTCTCACCTAAGATTTAAACGAATTCGGAGTTCCCCAATGCAGACAGCAGGGAGAGGGTTGAAAAGAAATAGAGATTCAAGGTGAAGGCTTCTCCTCCCATCTATCTTGTATCTTCTCAATACCTGGTTGCTATGGAGATGGTCAGCCAAGGTCACAAACTCAGGACCCAGGACTCAGGAATATGCTGTTCACCATTTTTTATAGTAGTTGTAGCCAAAAAACGCATAGCCTGCCAAACCCACACTATTTAATAGGTGATCTGTTAGAAAACAGCTCAACAACTTGTGACCTTATGCAAAATATCCATTCACCCCACATACGTCTGCATAGTAAGTAAAGTGATTCACTCTTGGAGTTTCAGGTTTTGTTCCTGCCTGCCTTCGGGGATTGCACCCTCTCCCTGCCGGTCAGCTCTGCCCCTCAGAGGCTCTGGGAGGTACTTTTTCAGGTCTCTGTTAAATGTCCTAAAATAGTGAAACTCATACCTAACAAACAGACCTTTGCAAACAGAATGTTTCAAAGAAGGAGACAAGCTTGGCTGTTAGGAAGTCTCGAGCTTGAAGAGCTTGAATCTGCTGTAGCAGTGTCCCAGGCCACAAGGCAGAGAGAGGACAGGAGCCATCTGTGGTTGGTCAGCCAAGGTCAGAAACACAGGACTCAGGCCAGGTTTGGCTCCTTGATGGGTTTATTCTCTCTAATACAGAGCAAGTACAATGTCTACATGTTGGAAGGCAATTCTGAGTACACCCATTCCTAAATTCCTTCTCCCAACCTGCTTCCCTCAGAATGACTAAGGATGTAAATACAGCACCAGCCTTTAGTGCAGTCAGTAACACCATGTGACTTGGCTGACCAGTAGGAGTTAAGCAGATGTCTATTAGGGGGCAAATGGTGGCTTCCAGGGAAAATGGTGACTTGTAAAATGCTGACACTATCCTCTGTCCTTGAATATAGAGAGTAGCTAGTGTTGAGCTATGCCTATTAAACAACGGAACCTAGCAGTGCCGAACCCCAACTGACAGTTCATTCTTAAGAACAATGTTACCTTGTTTCTCTGTGGCCTACACTGGGCATGCTCTGAATAGACCCTAGCATTCTGAGGCCTTTCTCTATTTCTCCCTGTCTCTTCTGCCTGATGGAGATGTAGGAGCTGATGCTGCTGCAAGCTGGTAGAGGTACCTACAATCATATCCTAGTTTGCTTCTGTGGTGCTAGGATTAAAACATTGACAAAAGCAACTTGGGGAAGAAAGGGTTTATTTAGCTTATAGGTTAAGGTCCACTTTCATGGGAAACCAACGTGGAGATCCAAGGCAAGAACCAAGAGACAGGAACTGAAGCAGAGACCATAGAGGAATGCCATTTACTGGCTTGCTTCCTCTGGCCTGCTCAGATACCTATCTTATACAGCCAAGTCCCATCTGATAAAGATGCTGCTGCCCACAGTAGGCTGGACCCTCCCATAATTAGTAAGCAAGGAAATACCCTACAGACATGTCCACAGGCCAATCCCATGGAGGCCATTCTTCAACCTCTTTCTAGCCATGCCAAGTTGACAAAACTAGCCAACCATGACACTACACAGGGGCAGGGTCTCTTCGTGAGTTCTGCTTTCTCCTACAAGGGGAATCACATAGCGCTCAGCTGGTACCTGCACATGAGGAAAGGCTGGGTCTCTCCTGATACCTAAAGGATAAGAAAGGCTGGGGTCCACCCACTTGAGCAATCAGAGCATCTTGGTCACACAGTTTCAAGTCTCCTGGGAAGATTTTTAAGGAGAAAAGGAATGTTTGAGTGATGTTTGTTTTATTATTATTATTATTTATTTATTATTTTTTATTTTTATTTATTTTTTTGCTTTCAGGCATGCAGCAGTGAGCCACAGCAAAGTGCCCTAAAAAGAATTATCAGCTTAAAAAGTGAGAGTAACTAAGTCACAGAGGACAGCTGGGACAGTTTGTTCCTAATAAAATTCTAAAACCCCATCCACCCTCATTACTCAACCTTTTTACATCATGCTCATGTTATTTATGATTTGGGTCTGTTTTCTGAGAAGTGCTGGCCACCCTGACTCAGGAGAGGCAGTGCCACCAGGCAGGAGACCTTCCGTTTAGCTCTGGTAATGATAACACCTGTTTCCCCGTGCTTGTCTTAAAAGCACTAAAAGCAGGTAGCTGGTGGCTTTTCTTATGGGTCTCGGATAACCTCAGGACCCAATTGACAACACAGATGGGAAGTCATGGACCTGAGTAATGAGGTGGTGTCACAGAAATGGAAATCACAAATGCCGAACAGCCCGGAAGGTTCTAGGATGCCACAACCGGCACCGAAGCAAATATTCTCTTCTAATATTTCTTTCCTTTTAAAGTCTTTTGGGTTAGTGGATGGATTTTAACCTAAATCTAAATGCCCATTTTGTTTTTAAATATTGTGTTTTAAGAGCTAGGGGAAAAGGGAAGCATTTAGAGGAGGGATTTTTATATGGAAGCTGTTCTCTTACTGTAATCTAACATGTAGAAACTAAAGCTTTGGATTGCTGTCTTTTCTTACTAACATCCAGCGCATAGATTCTCAGTCACCTCTCTCATGGCTGTGATAAATTATGTCAGAAGCAACCTGAGAAAGGAAGAGTTTGTTTGGGCTCACAACTAAAGGTTACGTCTGTCATGATGGGGGAAGGAATGGTGGTGGGAACCGGAGGCACCTGGTCACGTGGCACCTGGTCACGTGGCACCTGGTCACGTGTCACATGTGGTCAGGAAGCGAAGAGACTCTTAGAATGCTGGAGCTCCATTTGGCTTCTTGTCATTCGGTCCAGGATCCTTCTCCGTGAGGCGGTACCGCCCACATTCAGGGAGGATCTTTCCTGAAAAAGCACCCTCACAGAAACATTGAGATATAGAGGACTGTCTCCATGGTGATTTTAAATCACATCAAGTTGACATCAAATGGAGATGAGCTATCACAAGCGTCTTGTTACAAAAATATGGCATCTAATCATTTTCCCTAGAAATATCTTATTGGATTGGATATCCTCCATCAAGTTTGATTGTATAATAAGGAATTCAGGTTCATGATTCACTTCCTCGTGAAGGGTCCTTAGAAGCTTTGAGACGCTCATTCCTACACACACACACACACACACACACACACACACACACACCGCGCGCGCATCGAGTCTTCTGTAGTAAAACTCTGCTCGTGGGACCCACACTATAATGTGACCATTTGCAGAGTGGAGGGGCTGTGGAAACGCATCTCTGACCCAGGGATGTTTTGCTTTAGTACTAACAACCGTCAGTATCGTCAAACTTGATTGATATGGCTAGTGTGTGTATGTTGTAGGAAACAAACTAATGAAGGAAGCAAGGCAGGTGGGAGAGAGTGAGTGGCATCCAGACACCAGCAATGCCCCCACACAGGCTGTTCTCCCTGAATGTCCATGGCTGCCCTGTAGACATTCTTAGGGTTGAGGACATAGTCTTAGCAAAGAACATGGCTCAATCCAAGAGTCCACATGGCCAGTGCACCCGTACTTAGTCTCAATTTCCAGTCATGTGGCTTCACACTGGGAGCCAGGATTCTACTCTGCCAGCTCCCAAAGAAGCCACCTTTGCCTACAGACTTCAAGAGAGGGTGACCTCCTTCTTAAAAGTTAAGCTGGAAATATCCTGAACTAGCTTAAATTCTTTTTTAAAGTGTCTAGAGCGTCAACAGCAGAGACTTCTCACATATAACAAACTCTTAGGATTATCCAAAAGCAGTTCTGAACACACCACAGATGAACCCATAAGCCCCCTTTCACTGAGTAACAAATGGTCAGTAAATCCTCACTCTGTACCAGATACTGAGGAGAGTGGGGTGCCCTCTCTCTTTGGGATAGACATTATGGTCTTCCATTTTAGACATAATGAAACAGAAACCAGGGAGTGGCCAAACAAAGGCTAGGTATATACTTAAAGTGGTAGAGAGCACACTTGCTTAGCATGTGTAGGACACTGGGTTTGAAACCCAGAACCCTGAATATCTGTAGTTTAGATCTTATCCTCTTAGGCACATGATGAGACTAGTTTGGAGCCTCCCACAGGTCTGGTCCATGGATTGTGCACAGATAAGATGCTTAAACTTGCAGTACAAAAATTACGAGGTCTCACCTCCATTGGAGGTTCTCTGAAGGACAAACATTAAGCACTAAGCAACTCACTATGTGCTAGAGACTTACCTGTTACAGCAGCATACATAAATCATACGTAAACATGTGTAGCTAGCATAGGGTAAGGCTAGGACTTGGCTCCAAATCTGAAACTTTAGAGCCCGTGTACCAGGAATGGGACAACATCGCATGCGTTTGCTTGTGGGCGCTACCCTCTGGTATGACAGAATCGGCTCATTTTCCCCTTGGTCCCACAGCCCCTCAGATACTCCATTCTCAGGCTCTTCCTTTCATTTATTGGTTACCTATGTGGGACAGTTATTCAGCCTGATATAATTCAATTTGTCAGTGTCTATATTTAAAGTGAGGTGTAGAAAAGCAATAGAGGAGATCAATCAATATCAACAAGATTGACAGTTCTTAGCTAGGCTGACAAAGATGGCAGGGAAGGGTGTAGACATCAAGTTAATAACCGCAAACAAAGAACACGACTGCTGATCTTACAGAAATGGGAAGGATTATGTGGGAATAGTATGAATGACTGCATGCTAGCAAACTAGACAGTTCAGACGAATGGCTATGGAGGCACAAATTCTAAACTGACTCAAGAAGAGACTAAAACTCTCAGTAGCCCCAATATGACAAAGAAATAGAAAAGTCACATCATGTCAGTAATTAAAAATATTTTCAGAAAATAAAATCCAGACCAGTAGAATTTCTCCAGGGAATTTTATCAAGGATTTTTAAAGGGTAATAGTTTAAAAATAATTTTTTTTTTTTTTTACAAAATGTTAAGCAAAAATATTATTTTGCAAATTCTTCCTCCCTCCCCAAAAAGTGAAGTCTTCCCAACACTGTTTACCCACATAAAGCTATCAAAAGAGAGCTGGATGCCGTAACTACAGTATTTGAGAGGCTGAAGGCCCCTAGGCTGCCCAGAGAGTCCAGGTCAGGTTGGAATATGTAGTAAGAGATCTTGTCTTATACAACAAACAAACAAACAAAAAAATGAAGAAAGATAACAATAACAACCGAACCTAGAAGATCACTATTCTATCACAATTACATAAACAAACATCCAGTCACACCCAACCCTAGGCTCTTCGTCACCCTCACCACATACACACGTCTATTGACTTCAGCCATTTGAACTGGGTTCTGTCCCTAGCGATGCCAGACACCTTCACTAACATCTGGATCCCGACAACCTCCTCACAGCCTCCATTTGCCCTGGTCTCAGCCTTATCCTCTTAGAATCTCAAAGCATCTTTCGACTGTTTGACTCCACCTTGCATTCAAGCAGGGGCTCCCTCTGTCTTGTTTTTCCATGTATCCCTGGAGTCTCGCACACAATGTTTGCTGAGTGAGCAAAAACAACCGGAAAACAAACAGACGGTCAAGTTAGGATTAACAACTGCATGTGCTCAGAAATGAACTGAGACTGGGGATTGCCTTCATTGGGCTACAGCTTCCAGAAAATGCCTTCTCTATCTTTAGATAAAAGGCAGCCAGGTCTATCTTCTTCATGACGCCTCAGGAAATACAGAAACTGTTGCTAGATTCTAAGTATGGGCTTTGTGGCATCTCCGTGAGAAGTAATTCATCGGCTCCTACGAGGGGGATTTGCTTCAATCAATAATAGCATGTACTTTTATCATCTTCTCAACCATCCCAGGCCCCAATTTTCTCCTATTTATATTTGTTCAAGCCTTTTACAGGGGGATGATTACTTCCTTTGATCATAGAAATGGAAGCACCCTGAGCCTACCCAGGCTGGCATTCACTCTCCCATTTCTACCAGGGCGCTGCCTGCCTGACGGCAGGTCCGTCTGCCTGTAATTGCTGGCACAAACCTTCCTCCACTTTCTTTGGCTCATTTGAAATCTGCTATTGTCAGGAAACTTTAGGACTCTGTATGATCATAGAGGGTTATGGCCCTGACTGATCCACCTGTTTATTTTAGATGCTCTTTCCCACGGAGTTTATTAGAGAAAACCTCATTTATCACAATATGTTTCTCTGAGACTTCCTCTCCCCGTTCCCTCCTCGTGAATCCCCTCTCTCCTCCCTCCCTCCTTTCCTTTTCCTTCCCTTTCCTTCCCTCCTCCTTTCCACTCTCCATTCCCATTTTCTCAACTCCTACAGGTTTTCAAGGTCACAGAACTAGGCTTCCCCCTTTAGGATTCTTTCTGGGCTTTTGTTTGTTCATTTGGCTCTGTCCATGTCTCTATATACTTACGCTGGTCTTCTCTTTCTTCCTCCTACCAGAGACACCCATCTGGCCATACACAAAAGGACCTTCTGTTAGAGTCTCTCACCAAGACCAGCAAAGTCACTCTTCCCATCTCTTGGTCCTCAGGCTCTATGGGACATTTGGCCCCTTGCTTAGTGCAAGAACAGTCTCTTTCTCCCTCTCGCCTGTGACCACTGTCCTGCCATTTCCCCTCAGCTTTCCTTCTGCTTAGAGCCCATTTCCCATGAGCCTTTGGTTCGTGTCAGTGCCTTCCACTTAGACCACGTTTCCCATAAGCCTTTGTGTCATGTCAGTTCAAAGACCAAATACGTATGCCTTTATCTCTCCTCTTGGGTTAGGCAGCAGTCGTTTTACAATGTGTGTGTACTTGAGTCTGGACTTGGGAAGAATTTACTTTTGTTATGATGTCAAGGATTCCTACCCTTTCTCAGCTGACCCATTTAATTTATTTATGAATATGTTCTACAAACAGGCAGGAGCATAAATTCTGAATATTCTACTTTTTTCTCCCAGTGGGGAAATATTCTTTAGATCTCTTGATTTCTTACTTTGAAACAGAAATTAAGGCATATAAACTTGGTGTGGTGGTATACATCTATAATCTCAATATTCAGGAAGCTGAGGCTAGGCGTCCCAAGTTTGGGGCAATCCTGAGCTAAACAGCATAGTCCAGGCTAGGCTACCCTACATAGTTAGCTTCTGTCTGAAAAGAATGAGATAGTAATGCAAAATTTTAATAGATTAATAAAAGTGCTGTCACCATCCTGCAGGCAGGACATGATGTAGGCTGTGTATATATAACCATATCTTGATGTATAAACCATCAGACACATAACAGACTCTTTCCAATATATGAATTATAAATATAGCTGAAACTCATACTTACTGCAGTGGATTACCGAAGCCTGTGGGACAGCTCATACCTACACTCCCTTTTGTGCATTGAATTCCACCCTGTCTATGGAAGGTAACAAATTAGATTTGCTCTGTTGCTCTATACTTTAGAACTCTGGTATTTATTTTTCCATGGGATAAATAGCCATGCCATCTCGCAATGTTCAAATGCCTCTAGATGGCATTTTATATATGAATATTTTAAACTTTTAAAAATATTAAATTTTTAGACAAGCAGTGGTAGTGCATGCTTTTAATCCCAGCACTCAGGAGGTAGAGGCAGGTGGATCTCTATGAGTTCAAGGCCATCTTTGTCTACAGAGGGAGTTTCAGGATAGTCAAGGCTACACAGAGAAGCCCTGGCTTGAAAACCCAAAGCAAAAATTATTGAAATTTTAAAACTTAAGGAATTAAATTATTAATACACAGTCAAAAGCCTTCTGCTTAACAATGCTTTGAATGTGTCTTTTGTAAAGAGTGGATACATCTTCCCTATAATCCAAGAAGCTGCTGTGAACCTGTTTCTTCCTGAGCTGACATACCTGTTAAGAAACAGAATGAGACGTGCTGGCTTTTAAAAGATTTATTGTTATTACTTTTTAATGTGTATGTGTGTGTTTGTGTGTGTGTTCACATACATAGAAGCACACACACAAGACTAGACTAGAGACATCCCCTGGAACTGGAGTTGCAGATGTGGTTATCAGCCACCCTATATAGTCACGGAGAGTCAAACCAAACTCAGATCCTTTGCAAGAGCAGTATGTGTCCTTAAAGGTTGGATCATTTTTCCAGCCCCCAGTTAACTCTTGCTCTTTTGAAGACAAGGTCTTGCGCTGGCGTGCCGCTCACCAGACTGGCCAGTCAACTCCAAGGATTATCCACTTACTCCCCGCCTCCATATTGCTGGATCGGAAGCATGTACCACCACACCTGGCTTTTTCTCAGGGGTTCTTCAGATTGACAAAGGAATCCTCATGCGCTCGTGACAAGATCTTCACCAACCAAGTCATCTCCACATATTGGGAACAGGTTTCTGAGGAATTACATAGCCATGACATCTGGGGTGGACAACCTTCAAACTTCCCTCCCTCAGAAGTGTCACGCTGGGTTATGTGGCAGACTGGACTGCCGTTCTGAGAACCTCCGGGAAGGACAAGATGTTTTAGATGCCAGACATGCTTCCTCCCTGCCCGTGGCCTGGCACGGGAGATTTTTCACCAGTGACTCCTGCTCCCTCAGGCCCTAGTATTTCAGCCCAGACCCAAACGACCTGTGTATATCACTTTGATAAGTTTGTAAAACACTCTGACATTTTTGGGCAGGAAGCTGTTAAAGAAGGATACCTTCGTTAATGTTTACAAAACCATTTCCACGATGTGTTGGTTCAGCCCTTTGAATAGAGTGCAAAGACAAGAAGCAGGTAAAACATCCTGAGAAATGCTGCGACAGAGGTACATTCTCCCTGGAATCGGAGGGCATGCTTCAGTCTGTCACATTAGACAAGTCAGATGTTAAGTCTGTGCCCTAACACTCTCTTAATTGACCATAAAAAGGACAATTGAAAACAGAGGGTTTGATCCACACCTACACAGCACTGCCACTATCACCACCAAATTAGGCCATTCTGAACAGAGCATCCTGTCAGGGAGCTGCTTAAGCTGTCTCAGGGTGACAGTTCATCATTCCACTTCTGAAAAGCAACAGGCTATTAAGTGAATTAGGATACAGTGTAAATTTCCGCCATTACACCCATGTAAAAACTCAACATCTACTTCTGTCCACTATCCCTGAGAAGTGCTGTGCTGGGATGTCTGTGTCCATTTTTTTCAAACATTTTCAGCATGACCGACTGATGCTCACAGTGAAACCCCTTGACATCACGAGAGTTAATGATATTACAAGTTAAACAAACTCGGAGGGTCTGACTGATGAGTGGCAGGGATTGACTCTGGAGAGATGACCACGGCTCGGCAGGCCTGAGACTCCCTGCTTCTCTCCTTCTCAGAGCCACAAAGAGTGTGGCGTGTCATCCCCTGAACTAGCAACCAGGCCAAGAAGCTTGTCTGCATAGCACCACTCAGGATTCAGTCGATGGTTCACCTTCTATATTTTGGACACTTTATAACCTTAAGTACAGTGATCTACAGTTTTCTTTAGCAATTTAATACTGTTATAGATATTGTGGAGTTTTCTGGTTGGAAGGGTTGTTCATGTAATGTTACTTGTATGTCTGTTATTTCAGGGTTGACCACTTGGTGCTGAATGACAAATCTGGGAGCTCTTCCCAGGGTCAGACCATTGCTCACGCTCTCAGCAATCCCTATCTTCATCTAGGATTAGGAATGTGTGAGATTTCCTCCTCCCGTGTCAGCATGGCTATTGGTGTCGCCTTTGTGCAGGTCTTCCTTAGGCAGCCATGTTGACAAGACTACACTGGTGCAGCTTCTCTGACATTTCTAGAAGATTAGTTCTCGCAGGAAGCCTCCTGTTCCTTGAATCTCTCTGCAGTCTCTTTCACTATGATCCCTTGACCTTTAGGGACAGGAATGGGCAGCTACTGGGGCCAGTGAGGTCAAGAATCTTGATGGAGAACCTACAACCACTGTTTTACTAAAAAGGCATCATTCCTTAACTACATCCTAAATATTTATCCTACACCTACTGGTAAGTATAGATCTCACCCCTCCCTCATCAGGGAGAAAAGCTCTTTGCAACATATGCCTCCTGTTTTCATTCAGCCTCATGGTTTCCACAGCTTTCTTTGGGTGCCCTTTGGGTATACTTCCTTTGGCTGAGGAAACGCAGCTTGTCAAGGACTAGATTCCTCTCGAGGAAAACAAACGTCAGCAAGAATCACAGCAAGGACGCTAGCAGGCAGGTGAGCTGAGGAGAGAATGACCAATATCGCAATAATGAACTGGCCACAGTGGACTGACTGCCTCCACATGCTAAACTCTAAGCTCCTATTCAGTGTCCCCTGGAAAATGGCAGTATTAGCATTATAAAGCTAATGCCATCATTCTGCAGACAGTCAGGATGAAGGCTGCATAGGGGCACTGGGGAGCCTACTGCACGTTGAATGCTCTCACTGCTAGTAACGAGTGGGTCATTGCTGCAAGGAGGCTTCTGTAGGACAGCTGTGCTAGGTAGAAGCCAGCTCTAGAATGCAATGGAAACTCAGTCCTGGAAGTAAGGAGGCAATGGCCTCCTCTTTCCCAGCTCCTTATCCTGACCAACCTACACCATTTTCACAAGTTCTGCTTTTTTTCCTCTAATGTCTGCTTTTCTAGACTTGGAACCAAAACTAACAGTGACCCCTAGCTAGAGTGACTCTTAGCTTGGTCCCTATGGCTCCCTGCTTACCACCTCACCGATGATACCAGCTTGACTAGCTAGGCCGTTTTCCCCCTCCTCTTACCTACCTCCCACCCTGTGTCGCTCACAAATACCTGATGGTCTTTGGATCACTGTCTCCGGATCTGACTTTTAGTGGGATCTTTCTTCATTCAAACTCCCAAAAGGTCAAATTAAAAGGAAGACAGATTGAGTTTTGGCTCATGGTTCCCATTCATGACCACCCATGACTCTGTTGTTTTTAGACCGTGGGTGCTGGCGTTGCATCATGATAGAAGGATGTAGTGGAGCAAATCTCATGGTGATCAGGAAGCACAGAGCATTAAAGGAAGGGTCAATAATGGATGGAGTCATTCTCAAGATCGTACCATGGTCTGTATTGGGTTATCCAGGATGGGAAGGTCCCTTAAGTGTGAGTGGTACCATCCCATGGGCTGGGGTCCTGGACTGATTAGAAAGGAGAAGGTGAGCTGAGTACCAGCATTTGTCTCTGCTTCCTGACTGTAGATGTCCATGACCACCTGCCGCCATGACTTTCCCACGCGTTGACTGTATCCCCTCAAACAGTGAGCCACAGTATATTCTCCATACGGTTTTTTTTTTGTTTGTTTTGGTTTGTTTTTGCCAAGTATTTTGACTCAACAGCAGCAAGAGGAGTAACTGACACATACAGTGGTCAGCTTTCTTCTGCCAGTTCCCACCATCTCTCCACGGTGAATTATGAATCACAAGTGAGCAAAATCATGAATTCATCGATGGATTGATTCCACTTCATATTCTACTCAAGAATCAGTCCATTTGGGAATTCGTGGAAGTCCCACATCATAATACTACTATATTGTGAACCAAGAGTTAACCTTTGAGGATGGGCATTTCAAATTGGAACCACAACAGGGACCTAAGCTAGAACAGTGATTACTTCTTCAACTTACCCAAGGACCATCACCTCCTCTTATCACCTAGAAGACTGTGCCTTAAATTACCCACCCATGGCTTCTGCAGTACATTTGCCTTCAATCCTGTTTGCCCAGCCACCCTCATGTGTGCCCTTTGATCCACACGAATAGCCAGTCTGTGGTCATCATTTATATCAGGATTCAGTACCCATGGCCTGGATGGCTACACTCTTTTATCCATTGTAGTAGGGGCAGAGAGCCAGACAACTATCCAGATATGGTAAAGAGAAGATCTCAACCCCAAATGTGTGGCTGAAAGAACACAGGCACCTGTGTGTATGCCCATACCTGCTCTGGTTAGCCTGCTGTTCCTGAAGCCCCTTCCTTACATCTCCACATGGAATTTCTCTCTGCTGTAGGTGTACCCTCTGCCCTTTAGAATAGCATGCTAAGCTCTAATTCAGAAAACACTATTTAGACTCCATTGAATACTCTTTAAAATTCTGAGTTCCATTTCTATCTATTTCCTACAAATTTAAAATTTCTGATTAAATCAACATTTACTCTGAGTGTCTTATTCCTCAGTGTGGATGATGAGATTATCAATCTCATATGTTTAAATAAGGACTAAATACAAACTTTATAATGTTGAGACAACAAACATGAAGAGAGACAGCTTTTAGACAGCACTATCCTTATCTGCAATAATAGAATACACAGATTATAGCTTTCCTCTTCCCAAGGGTCAGTGGAGTAAACTCAGCTAACAGTATTTTAATCAAATTATTTAATGTACATCGCTGCTATCTTTCTTATTAATCGCAAATTCTTTTAAATAAGTGTTTTGACCAAGAAGAGCATTTCATTCTACAGCAAAGGACCCCACTGTTTAAGAAGTCGGTCTATCTATATTCATTCATGCATAATTTAATAAGTGTTTGTGCTCCATTTGTGCATTCATTGTGGAGCCTTATACATGTTTTAGGCTGTAATGGGCTAGGGGAATTCAGCTGGGTCAAATTTAGTTTCTGCAAACTGAGAAGGAATGCTTCTATGCCAAGCTCTACTAGTCATTTAAACAAATAAAATAGGCAACCCTCAGAAAGTAACTCCTTGACACGAGGAGGCCATGTTTAGATAAGGCTCAGAGGGATACAGAGAAGAGACAGAAGGGAATGATAGATGTTGCTTCCACATGTGGCCATGGTAATTGCAGGATAGGGCCTCAAGAAAGGACAGAGACTGCTTCTGATTCAAGGCAGAAAGAACTGGGGCTCTGACACTGCACTGGGAGGAGTGCTTAGATCAGGCTTGAAACATGAGTTGGGAACATGTGAGGAATAAAGTCTGTCTGCACAGACCAGACAGTTCACAGCTCCATGGCCATGGAAGAACCTAAGAAATGAGGTAGGGCAAGGGAGTGTCAGCTCAGAGTGAGTTTATCATGGGGTTGTTAAGAGTATTTGAAACCAAATTAGAATTCTGAGCCAAGAGCTGGGCCATAGATCTGAGAATCTTAGAAGGTCTGAGGTCTTAGATCTGAGGTCATTAGAAGAAGTCGCTATCCCCAGATATCCACATTACAGGGTTCTGTCTGGATCAGCAGGTCTGGGTGATGCTAGTTTGATTCTTCAGACACTCTTCCCATCTGTTTAGGTTAGCTCATTCATTTCCAGTCATCATCTTGCAGGGCAGGCAGAGCAGGCTCTGGGTTTCTTTCCATTTTACAGATAAAGACACTATCAAAAGGGGCACCTTCAGGATCACACGGCAATCAATTCAAGAGTCAGCCCATGCAGAGCCATTCCTGGGTCACTGTGTTCTCAAACAGGTGGAGATGGGACACATTGGACACTGTTAGGTAACGGCAGCTGGAGGTGAGGAAGGAGGTGGGGTGAAAGGCAATTGATGATTAAGTGGTTATAATGGGCTGGAGTGATTGACAGCTTCTGGGTTTTACCGTGTACTCCTGTCTACCTCTGTGGACAGAAGATGCTTTTCCACACAAATCTCATCATGCTCCATACCCCAGTGAGATGTCTGAATGGAGGAAAGTTGAATAGAATGTCAGCCATCAAGGAAGCTATAGACTTGAGTTATAGAGCTCTCAGCTCTGCATTACCTCTGACTGCCTGCTTACCACTCACATAGGGTATTGACGATAATATTTTAAGTGGCGGCACCCAATCTGGCTTGTTCTTATGGGGCCGCCATGTTCTGGAGTAGACAAGACCTGAGGCCAACAGCTGCTGTGTGCTCTCGCTGCTGCTCAGCTCTGAGCGAGACTCAGGCTGGCTCAGAAGCACCAGCACTGGCACCACGAGATGCCAGTGTGGGAGATGGTTCTGCCAATCTATCACACTGCCTCCACAAAGCTTGGCTGAGCCCAGATAACACCCGCCATCCTGTGGTACCCAGTAGAATGAAGACTCTTAATATTTAATGGCTATCTGATTGGTACATACATTTGGTAATGCTCAGTTAACAAGATGCCCACACAATTAGCGTTGTTACCTGATACCTAGCCTAGATATTATAACTACCTTAGACTGCTAGAGACATGTGCACATCCTCAGCCATCTTCTCCCCAGTTCCACTCTTCCTTCTTCCTTGCTTCTCCTCTTCCTTCTCCTCTTTCCTCTCTACATTAGCTCCTCCCCAATGGCTCCACTGCAAACAGTAGCAGCATCAGGAAACCATCCTGCTAAATAGGGTCTTCCCCTACGCCGGGAGCTTCAGTCCAGAAGCTAGAGGCTGGCCCTTTGAAGGAGATGAGCCCTGAGTCTTCATCCACTTACGTATTTTTGCCCTCCTCCTAACTTCCGGGGTAAGGCATTGCCTACCTGAACAAACACCTCACCCCACTCACTGCCTCACAGGATGTGGTCAGAGCAGCCAAACTCATTAGCTCTGAGTCTTGCAGCTTCCTACACCTTCTGGATAGGAATGGGCACTCTTGCTCCTTGCTAGAAGAGATAGTGGGCTTTTCAAAATCACATTCTCTGATTTTGGATCTCCCAACCCAAAAGGTAATCCTTTTGCACAGGGTGAATCGTGCTGGAAATGCACAGAGAGGAGGCCTGATGTCACGTGACCTCCAATAAGCACCACCAAACAACAGGGCAACCTGGTTAGTGGTTTGAGACTCGGAGCCCGGGAGACTTTCATAAGATAGAACGAATTTTCCAGCAGGGATTAGCCTTCAGATTGGAGTTTAATGAAACAATCGCTAACACCGGAGGCTTATGCAGAAGAACTGGCAGACTCCAGGGAGACCTAGGCTCGTCTAGGGAAGATATTTACCTAATAAACCATGAATAAATAATAGAGCGTCTAAGTCAAGAGATGCAGAGGACAAAGGTGGGGGCTGGGTAAGACTTTAGAAGCTAAATCATGTCTTGACATTGTGCTACACACCATTATTGTAGAAACACAGTCACCGGTGCAGACAGACGCTTACATGAAGCTGCTCGGGCTCTGGGTATGAGCTGTATTAGATCAGGTTATGTAAGGACAGCACCATCATAAATCCATGATGTTTCTTGCTCCTTGCTGCCCCTCTCTCTTTCTGTATCTGTGTGCATATGTACCTGTACACACACACAAGTTTGCATGTGTGCATGTATGTACATGTATGTGTGTTGGTTATGTGTACACTGGATCCATGTTACTCTGAATGAGGCATGTGCATGTTACATGTCAGTGTTTTCTTTCGTTGTTCTCAACCTTATTTGTTTAGACAAGATCTTTACTTGGACTTGGAACTCACTTATTCAGCCGGGCTGGTTGACCAGAAAGCTCTGGAGATTCCTAGGCTTGCTTTCCCAGAACTGGAATTACAGATGTGTACCATGACTTGGCCTTTTATGTGGGTGTGGATGATCTGAACTCAGGTCCTCATGTTTATGTGGCAAGTGCTTTATACTGACTGAGCCATCTCTTTATCTCCAAAGGGTGCAATCCTTGCCTGTGCTTTATGCCCAAGAATGTTATCACCAGAGTTGTGACTCTCACAAACACTGAAGGGACAAGATGACAGGGATGTCAGCATCTTATCAGATGCGAAGTGAGGGCTGGAGAACTGAACCCATATTCCAGCTGTGGTTTAGAAATGGCATGTACTACTTGCCTATATATTCCAAAGTCAGTCCTGGAGCTTGGACTTGCTGGCATCAAGAAGATAGGAAATGTAGTCCCTTGTGGTCAAGGGGAAGGAAAAACCCCATTATTGGTTTACTGTTAGTGTGTTGGGTAATGTTTCTCAATTTGATGCAAACTAGAGTCACATGGGAAGAGGGAACCTCAAGTGAAGAACTGCCTCCATCACACTTGCATATGGCATATTTTCTTGATTACTGATGATGTGGGGGCACATTCCACTGGGAATGGTGTCCTCTGGGGCCATGGGCCAAGTGGCCAAGGGGATGGATTATGAAGCAGGCTGAGCAAGTAAAAGGGAACAAGTCTGCAAGTAGCGCTCCCTCGCAGCCTCTACCTCTGTCTCTCCCTTGAGTTCTTGATCTTGTCTTGTCTGCTCTGATTTCCCTTCCTGATGGACTCCAATATAGAAATTTCAGCCAAATCGACCCCTTCCTGCCCAAGATGGTTTTGATCAGAGTTTTATCAGGGCAACAGAAGGCAAGAACACTTAGTAACATTACCTCGTGGTAACAACGAAGCCTAAGAAGAAGTGACCATCACTTTATATAATGCATATAAGAACCATTAGAAGTGAGCTGAATGACTTAAAAGTGATAAAATGCACACTTTAGAAACACACACACACACACACACACAAAATAGTAGCCATCTTATAGTTAACACACCATATCACAAGCTTTTCTGTCAGTGGATAGGGCATCCATAGAGATTGCTCACCTTCCAATGGCCATCAAAACTGTGGGCACTCCTGAAATCCTAACAGACATGCTCCAATTGCATGCTTAGGTCATAATGTCTACAGCATGAAGCACAGCAGCAAAGGTCCAAAGACTCCGTTCTTTCTTCGACACACAGATAGATTGACTTTTGCCATAGATATCAGCAACGTTGGCATAGGATGCTTTTTCTCCCTTGCTTATTAAGCCAAGAATTCCCTCAGCCTCTTGCTTTTCATTGAAAGGAAGCATGAATAATCAAGATGGAGCCCAGAATGCCCAAATGCATATTGCATGTGGAAAGAAGGAAGTCTGGATAGAGCATGGACCTGGTTTGCTTACCGTTGTTAGGATAAAACACTGACCACCATCAGCCTGGGGAGGAAAGATTATACTTGCTTTGCAGGTCATAATCTATCAGTAAGGAGAGTCACCTCAGGGACTCAAAGCAGGAACCTGGAGTCCAAGGCTAGGGAGGAACACTGCTTACTGGCTTGCTTTGCATGATATGTTCAATTTGTTTCCTTAAATAGCCCAGGGAACCATCTGCCCTGAGATGGCACCAATCATGGTGGGCTGGGCTCCCTCATCAATAAGTAATCAAAAAAATGTCCCATAGATGCACCCATCATCCAATCTGATGGAGGCAATTCCTAAATATATGGCGACTTCCTCCCAAGTGATTCTAGTTGGTGTCAAGCTGACAAAAATCAACCCAGCACAAGCATATACTAGAAGAATCTAAGTGTGTGGACACACAGAAAAGAACAATTATGGAAATGACTAGTTATATAGATTACTAGTTGCTAGGAGTGAGGAGAAGACAGGAGCTCAGGGTGAAACCATTTAAGGCAATGCAAAGGAGTCTGATGGTGTACCTGTGTGTACATGGAGTATCACTTATTTTCCTCATTGCTGTGGTCAAATCCTGATAGAAAATTAGGGAAGGAAGGAGGTGTCTGGTGCACAGTTTGAAGGAACAGTCCATCATCATCACGGTGGAAAAGGCATGGTGGCAGGAGTATGAGGTGGCTGGTCACTTTGGGTCCTTGATCAAGAAACAGAAATGAAGCCTGGTTTCTAGTTCATCCTGTAGAGCAGAGAGCCTGCATTTACACTGAGTCTTCCCACCTCGGTTAACTCAGTCTATAAACTCTCTCACACAAATGCCCAGAGATGTGTTTCCATAGTGATTCTAAGTTCCACCAAGATGGTGACCAAGATGGTGACCAAGAAGAAACCATTATGCAGAGTGTGCATTTGTCAAAACACACTATGTAAAACATAGTGTGGCCTTCCTGTGAGCTGTGGAGTTTAGTTAATAGTTGCATGTACATACGGTTCATCCACTGTCATAGAAGCATCATTTTAATGAATGACTTTGATAGCAGAATGAGCCATGCGAAGGGAAGATAGGAGACATGGCTACTCCACAGTGCGCAATTTCCTGTGACCCTAGACTTGCTCTATGAAATGAAAGCAGTTCATATTCTCCAAAGATGTAGGGAGGAATTGAAGCTAAATAACAACAGCCTGGAGAATGCAGATCACGGTTTGTTTTCAAAGGTACACCATCTTCACCATGTGGAAGATCTGCTCAAGAATAAAGCACTTGTTTACAAGAACTCACACTCAGCAGTGACCATAGCAGAAATCTCTGAGAGCGGGATCATTGCTCTGACTGACTCCTTTCCCACACTTCACTCAAAAGTAGCTGTTTTGGGAGGTCTTCCTCTAGTTCAAAACGGAAAATCAGCATGAGACAACACGGTTTTAACCTCACCTTGAACCTTTTGTCATAGAATGGGAATGGAGGGAGAATGGAGGGGGGGTAAACACTGTAAGCATAGTAGGTTTACTTTTTGTTTTTCCAGCTTAAAATATTATCAATCACAGGGATGGGATGTCAGTGTGGACTTGTGTCAGATGAGGATGAGGGAGGCTCAGGTCCTGATGAGATTTTGACTAAAGAATCCTATTGGTTCTTGGTCAATATAATAGATGTGATTAAATTGGTGCTTCTGGAATTTCTGGAACATTCTTCCAGAAATCTAGTGAGGAACAAGTTAAGGAGTACATATACAGAGAACCACTGCAGAGTGCTCCATCTTCTTTAAAACTGCTACCTGCACTTGACCCTGTTCCTTTCTGATTTGCTGACTCAACTTCAATTCTAAGGAAAACAATCCACAGAACACTAGGCAGCCATCATGGTTACTAAGTATTGTAGACTGGCTTCTCCAAACTGAAATACATTAACAGTACAAGAAGACAGACAAGCAGGCACATTCACAGGCACATCAATAAAAATACATCGTAAAAAGGTAGGAATGACATAAGAGGTCATGTGACAGTCGTCTTTGAGAGTCTGGGGCACCTGAGTTATTATTAATGATTTCCATATTCATCTATTTTCCCACAAATGTCATAATTCTATTTTTCTTTACAGCTAAATAAAATTCTACTGTATATATGTTTCTCTTCTCTCTTTCTCTCTACCTATCTAGTCTATTTATTTTATATTGCATTTCACATTTTTATTAGCCATTAATTTGTTGTTGACCATCTAGTCTGGTTCCATTCCCTTGCTTACTATGAATAGAGCAACAGTGAACATGGATTTGTTGAGATGTCTATGGTAGGATCCTCTCTCTCTCTCTCTCTCTCTCTCTCTCTCACACACACACACACACACACACACACACACACACACACGTAGAATAGTTGGGGATATGGTTTTGAGATAGGGTCTTATATATCTCAGGCCTTCCTTGACCACATTAACTAACCAAGGATAATCATTAGGTCTCGATCCTCCTGCCTCTCCCTCCCAAGTGCTGAGACAGTGGGAGTATGCCTCCACACATGATTCTTATGGTACATGGTATTGAACATAGTGCTAGCTACCCCAGGGATGAAGCTGTTGCAGAGGCGATATGTGTGGTCGAATCCTCCATCCATGAGACCCGCCATATACTGGCTATTTATAGAAACTGCAGAGGTTCCCAGCTCCCCTGAAGATTTGTTGGCATGAGTTTCAGGGACTAGGAAAGAAATTCCAAGGCAAGAATCAAAATGTAGTAATTAGAGTCAGAGCCTATAGAACACTGGAGCTGTGGATGGAGCCAAGTTCACCAAGGGCAAGGGCTGCTCTGCCCTTCGTGGGAAATTACAGTGCAGATGGAATGGTGACCTGCTAGACAAGTTGCCCAGCTGGTCTGATCAGTTCTGGTCAACACTGACTCCCAGTTAAACATGCGCCCTGCTGCATTGTACCTTGATCAGAAAGGAGACTTGAGAACCAGAGATGTAGGGCAAAGACAGAGTGTCTGTCTGTGAACCTGTGACGGCACAGAACTGTGTTCACTCACCTGTGCAACATCTGCCTCTTCCCATGGATACCACGCCCTGCCTTCACATAATGCATGGCACCCAACAAGGACGTGACACAGAGCGATGGGACTGAAGATTCATGGGGTAAGCATTAATGGTAGCACTCAGAAGAAGATTCGACATTTCCTGACACAATAGAAAACTATTACTTTAACCTCTCTTTGAAGGGAGTATTAGAGACTAAACATAAAGCCACATGTAATGGCTTTGGATGCCAAAATGCCTGAAAGTACCAGCATTTTAAAAAGCCATTACATTCTGTTTAGGCCTTACATGTATTGGGATTAGATAACGTTATGATTGACAAAGGTTTATAGTTATGATGAAAGATGCCAAGTTATATTTAGGTGGAATTTTTTTTTTTCAAATCTCACTCTAATTGCTTGTCACCTTTGAAAATATCATAATTAACACAAGTTAATTTGTGTGCTTAAATATTTTAGTGGCAGGTTATAATTTTAATAGAAAAATCAAGTTTGGAAGAAAACTACAGTACTCTATGACTTCCAGGAGAAAAGAGAGTGTTGTGTTGGGGGAGGGAAGACTAATGAAAAATATAGGTAGAAGATGGATAAAAGATAGACTATAAGTATATAAATGATGGATAGATTATCGATCAGTAATCAACAGATGAAATAGGTAATAGAACATAGATGATAGATTGATAGAAGACAGGATTTGATAACACACACATATAGTTAGGTAGGTAGCAGCTAGAGACAGGGAGGGGGAGAGAGAGACACAGAGAGACAGAGAGAGAGAAAGAAGGAGGAGGAGGAGGAAGGAAGAGAGAATAAGTGGATGGATGGATGGATGGATGGATGGATGGATGGATGGATGCTGGGCTTAGGAGTTGATCCCAGCTATGAGGAATCCAAAACTCCATATCACCTCGTCATGCCTCAGTGTTGGTGTTTATGAGACAGGGATATTAAAGTTTACATCACTCTCCTAGTATCATTTCTGTTGCTGTGATCAAATACCCTAGCAAAAGCAACCCAGGGGAAAGGGAGTTTATTTTAGCTCACAATTAGAGGTTCTTGTCAATCATTGTGGAGAAATCAAGGAATCGGCAACTTGAAATAACTACATCACACCCACAGTTAGGAGCAGAGAGAAATGAATGTGTATGTGTCTACCCAACTCACCTTCCTGCTCCTTATATTCCAGGACACAACCAAAAGAATGATGGGTGCTACCCATAGTGGATGGAGTCTTTCCATTTCAGTGAACCAAAGACCATTCCTGATGTACACCATAGGCTAAGCATATCTAAACAGTCCCTTATTGAGACTTGTTTTACTAAGCTGTGTCACGTTGACAATGAAAGCCAACTGTCACCCTCAACACTCCATTCTAAGGATTATTCAGACTTGTTATTCTAAAACCCCTATATATGTGGTACACATAAAACTTCCTGCTTTTTTCTCTGTCTGCACTACTGTTAAAGAGAGAGAAAAAACACGACCATCTGGATTCCCAGTAGAACATTCCCAGGGCAGAAGTATCTTCCAATTAGCTTTAAAGATCAAAATGAGGAAGGAACCAGGAGGAAGGGATGCTGAGACCATGAAGCAGTGCTCCAGAGTGGACAGTCTCCCGCTACCTGATTTCCATCCCTAGGTAGGCAGGCTGTGCAGGGGTATAGTCCAGGCCTCAGATCTTACAAGCTCCTGATTCCATGGGTAGGTATGGAAACCTGCTCCAACAGAGGATCTGGGTCAGAGTGCTCACCGCAGGTTCACATGCCTATCCTAGCCTATGCCTAGTAGGTTATCCAGCTAGCCAGTCGACAGAGATTCACACCTCTGACTCCATGTTTACAAAGCTAAGCTTTCATTACTCTTTGTAGCTTATTGCTGGATTGATAAGAAACAGCCTAAGAAAGATTTAGTGCCAAGATTATAGAAAGGACTGGACAGTTTCAGGCAAAGAGGGTTATGTTGATCCCATCTGTCTTGCTTTGCAAAGACCTTTCAATTTATCAGTTCAGAGTGAATAGACTCTTCCTGATAAACCACCCAAGGCCAGAAGCTTGTGGCTTTTTCTCCTTCCTTCTCTTTCTGCTTCCCTCCCTCCCCTCTCTGCTTCTCTTTTTCTTCCCTTCCCTTCCTCTCATCTTTCTTGACTTGTTTTGACAGGGTCGGTCTCCCTCTGTCCCCCACTGGCCTTAGATTTACACTCCTTCTGCCTCAGTATCCCCAGTTCTACCATTACAGCTGTGTGCTACAGGATCCAGCATCTCTGCCTTTTAAGAGCTCATCAGAAGGATGTGAATCTGGGTTTAGACAGAGAAGTCTGCCATGGACGACTCAAGAGAAGGGAGGATTGATCAGGTTCTGCACAGTAGAGATTTCAGCAGCAGTGATGACTATGGTGCTGATTAATGGCCGGATACCTCTGCAAGGACCCTGAGTGCAGACACTTGAGAGAGAAGGGTGGAGGGTGAGGTGAAGGAGCCACACACATCGCAGGTGAGGTGAGTAAATAAATCGCAAGGAAAGCAGGAAAATGAGAATTCATCAGGAGTGCGCTGAGCCGTGGTACTGCCAGGCACAATCAGAGGGCTTCTTAATTGCTTGTCAGAGACCAGTGCATCTTGGCAAAATGTTCCCCAACTAATGCTCAGAAGAGCTTCTCCCCCCCTTAACCTGGCTTCATTTATCATGATTAGAAAACAAGTCAAAATTGATTTCTGTTTATTTTATGCGGCAAACCCCCAGGGAGCTTTACTTCCCAGTAGGTTTGACAATTTTGAGCTGGGTAGGGGAACCCCCCCCTTCCTCCTCCCAGCATAAAGAACCACTTCAAGGTTGCTTCAAGCAGGTGTGTGAAGTCCTTGGGTCTTACAGAATATGTCAGTCAGTCTCTTAAGCTCTTTCCAAGCCACCTCCCACGCAACGCACGTACGTGAGCCCTGTAGGTAGCTCCTTCCCTACTTTATAATGAGCACATTAAGGATGATTTGCTTAGGGAAGTGGCTCGAGGTTTGGAATTAGACCTGTGTTTGATTTTCTTAGCTCTGCCACCTCCCAGCCCTATGACCTTGGGAGAGTCACTTGAAGAGTTCTCTGAGATTTAACTCAGGGAAGATGGAGTTCCAGGTCTGATTTCCTGAGACACTTAGTATCTTGAGTAAAAGATGTTGGCCTAGAAGCCCTGCTACTCCAGTAGGAGTGTAGGCTACACAGCTGTGTGAGTTCCAGGATCTAACCCTGGCTTCTGAGTTGCATGCACCTACACATGCTCAGCTTTGATTGGCAGCTGGCACTTAGCAGAGCCTGACAGATACCATTTTGTGTGATCCAGCTTGTGTGCTACCTGTCATCTATTCCTCAAGGGAACGTACGTACACTAAGCATGTATCTCATCCCAAGCAGTGTGCCTCCTGCTGCACAAGGTACACCCGTGCACACTCCAACTAAACTCACTACCCTCAGCTGAGGCAGGAGGATTCAGGGGCAGCCAGCCTGGGCTACATAGGGAGATCCTAATATACTTGCTTGCTCACCCACTATTTCTGTCATAGTTCTATGCTGTGACCATCAATAGACCTGCAAGATAAAATGTCTGGTCAACTTGCTCATACTCATTCTTACTCCCTAGTTTAACTCCAACAAACCCCCTGCCTGGAGGCATGTCTGCCCCGGGAATTCCTTGCATCTATGCAGCCAAGGAAGAGATGATTAATGTTGTCTTCATTGTTCCACAAGAAAAGCTGAGAGCTAGACAAATATCTTGCCTGCCTTGGTACCCAGTGACCACTTCTCCCACACTTGCATCTTGATCTTCATTCCTGATTTCATTCCTCCCTTTGCCTCAAGAAACACACACACACATACACACACACACACACACACACACACACACACACACACACCTTCTCTCCCCTCACATTGGTTTCTCTCCCCCACCAATCTCTCTCTCTCCACTGGCCAATTCCTAGAAGCTTACAAAAGCTACAAACATGTAAGGCTAGTTTATTCTGGAAAGAAGAAAATAACAAATTATCCTTATTCTCCCAAGCTGCTTAGCTTTCTGACAGCACCCACATCTTGCCTCTTCCTCTGTTTCCTGACCAGGTACTTCCCAGGTTTCAGCCAATGAGCTAGGTCCCTCATCCACTTACTGAAAATCTTACAGCAAGGATCACCAATAATTAAATAAAACTCAACTCCAGAGCCGGGTCTGTGTGGCCTGTGGTGTGTTATTTATTTATTTATATTTGCTAATAGCAGATACCAAGCCATGGTTTGGACTAGGTACCCTTCCCCCCCACCCCGCCCCCACAATCTCTGCTCTTCCTGCCTACCGGTAGAAAAATTGCAGTGCCGGGGAGAAGGTTCAGACAGAAAATTGTGGGCAATGCAAGCATGAAGACTTGAGTTTGGGTCCCCGGGATCCATGTAAAACTCGTTTGGGCTCGATAACACATGCCTAGAATACCCATGCTGGGGACACAGAGACAGGAGATCCCTGTAGTTTGCTTGCTAGGCAAATATAATCATTTGCTGAGCTCTAGGTTTAGTGAGAGACATGAAAGAAAGGTGGAGAAATGACTTAGAACAATACTTGACATTATTCCCTGGCCTCTACACACACACACACACACACACACACACACACACATGCACGCATGCACACATGCACACATGCACATGCACATTCCACATAGGATCTACAGGAATCTCAAGAAGTGTCTGGGAAAGGGAAAAGGATATACATTTGCCTGACAGTGGAAATGACCATGGCATGTTTGGTAAAGTGACATCAGGGCCTCATCACTGTGAGAGGGATTGCAACCCAAGGTGCAGCAGGATAGACAGGCAGGCTGGACCTGGCATCTGCACATAGACTTCCACCTTCTTTAGAGGGATGAGGAGAACACTGCACCTCCAGTCACCTGCACACAGAGCAGTAGGCACAGCGAAACTGAGATTGTTCTAGGTGAGAAAGAGGGAAGAGGAATCCAGTGACTTTTCCTTAGCTTCAGCTCTGTGGAAACAACCAGTTAGTCATTCTTCGTCCCTGGAGGAGGGGAATGTGTTCCTTCCACATGTTGGAAATGAAGATATATCCCCATCCATGCTTCAGCTGAGAGACAAATGTAGATGTGCCTCACTGCATTATGCAAAATGAGAAGGCCAAGCTGCATGCGATCTACAAAACACACATACAGATGTGTAAAATACACATATATGTGCATGCATGCGAGTGCGCGCGCACACACACATCACCATCACCTGTAAACAGGGCCTCATTTATACCAGTGCTTCTAAATTAGAGCTCACAGTGGATGATAAAGGAGACAGGATATTCATTATCATCAAACACACATGAAGCTGAGCTTTACACAACCTAAGGATTCCGAGAGCTAAGTGTTATTTTATGAGACCTTTCAATTTGGAAGTGCATTGCAGATAAAACAGGACTTCGGTGTAAACCACTGATGTACTGTGTTGTTAAGAACAATGAATTATTAAAAGGATAATCTTTTAAACACCAAGAAATTGTCTTCTAGTGCACTCCAGGGGCCATGGGTAAATGCATTACGCCTACAAATTCATGCTACTGGGCTGTAATTTACAAAATCACCATGGAATACACCTGACGTCATAGACTTTTCTTCCTCCCACATTCTGGGCTACAGTGGGACCGTGGGGACCGTGTATGGAACAAGTAAAAGGTCACCCTGCCCTCTATTTCTGTGCACAGCTAAGAGGCCATGGCCGAGCTATTCAGATAGCCCTTCTGAAATGTACTCAAAACTCCGGCCCACCAGTGTGATCTCCCAAGAGTCTTGGTGATAATTTATCCTATTGTTAATTTTTTGATAGCATTTTAGAGTCACCATGGGAACAAATCGCTATGAGATAGTTTCTAGATTAAGGTACTTATTGAAGGCCTACTCTACAACTGGCCAGAACTATGCCATCATCTGGGGTCCAGGACTGAATAAAGAGGAGTGAGCTAAGCCCTAGTATCCATCTCTGTCTTCTTACTGTGAATGCCATGTGACCAGCCGCCTCCCTCCTGGTACCACATCTTCTCCACCATGATGAATTATACCTTCAAACTATGAGCCAAACTAAGTCCTCCTTTCCTTTGTCACAGCACCAAAACAACAAATACAGCCTTTGTCTTTGGTCCCACCACAAATCCTTACCTTGTGGTGTCTTTGCACCAAGTTTCACCCTTTCTAAGGCAACTAACAGTCAAATCCTGAATGAGGCCAATGGTACCTTTTAGTTAGTGAGTCTGGTACGAGTTTGAGATGTAAAGCTCCAGCTCAGAGTTTGGTTCCCAACTGTGAGACTACCTCAGCCCAAACCCTAGCCCCAGACAACTGGGTATGGCCTCTCTCCACATACTCATCCCTCGCTGCATCATCACCCCAACAAACATCGTGTGGACAAAGTCCTGTAGCTGCGTACTTTCCTCAGAGTCCATTGGCCACAGCTCTGTGTTCTCACTGTCCTCTGTTCCCACAGTTTTCTCCATTCAATAGATAAGAGCTTTGCCGGAGAATCCTGACACACACTGTGTCGTGTGAGTATTTAAATTATCCAACAGCTTCATTAAAAAGTAAAATCAAACGTTTTAGTGATGATAGGATTCGTCTTAATAATATATTTTATTTAACTTTGTGTCGTCAAAAATCATTATTTGATATGATATAGAAACTATTCATGAGATCTAAAAAAGAAATATCCTGCTCTATGCTATGTCTCTGAAACCTGGTGTGTGTTTTATGTTCACCCCACATGCCAGGATGGCAGCCATACTTCAAGGTCTTAAGAATCCTACATGCTTTACTGGGTTAGACAATGTAGGCAACTGTTTTACCTGCCCTTCTGTGACCAAGAACAGCTTAGGGGAAAAGTGTTTTATTTAGCTTACAATCCTAGGTTATAGTCCATCATTTTGAGGAAATTAAGGTAACTCAAGCAGCTGTCTCCTCATAACACAGTCAAGAACAAACAAAATAGATATATCTTTGCTTGACTGCTAGTTTTTGCTTAACTAGGTTTCTTTGTTCACAAATATGTATTGCAGCCCAGCAATATAAAACTTGACCCACATTCAGAGTATGAGTCTTCTCACCTCAAATAACAGTCAAGATAATTCTCATAGACATGCTCACAGGACAACCCTATCTAGATAATTCCTCAGTTAAAACACTAACCAAAGAACTAACCAAAGGATATCCTGGTGATGAGAAGATGAATAGGTCTTCTATAGATCAGCATTCCAAACGCTGTTTGACAAATGTGCACAGTTGCATGAGCAGTGGTGGAGGAAAGAGGATGAAGGATGCAAAGTCATGATGCTCACCTTGGGTACCCGAGCCCAGAATTAATTTCTACCTCCTTGCACTTGGCTACTTCCAAGGACTTTCAACTGCAGAGCACTAGACACTGGGGAAGAAGCAGTGAGACCTGTTCATTCCTCTTGACCAGTTCAAGAAGTTAGAGAGAGGAAGCAAGGATAGGCCTGAGACTATGAGTGACCATAAGTTAGATTTGGTCTTATAGATGCTAGAGGTATGGGTAGGGATCAGAGCTCCAAGCTATGGAATGGCATAGTTGTATGTGGGTCTCTTTAGCATCCAGAAAAGGTGACTACAAAGCCAGATAAACAGGACTGCTGTTGCTAGGCTCTGAGTAGATAGAAGGTGAGAGGCTTCTAATGGGGATAGGGATTCCTTTTGCGGTGACAAACATGGTTTGAAAGAGGCAGAAGGGATGGTCAGAGAATATTCTGAAATCACCAAATGTCACCCCATTGGCCATTCTACAATGGGTAATTTAATATCTTATAAATTTCATCTTGACAGAAAAATGAAGACCAACCTTCACAGATAGAATCTCCATTCCTCAATGGCCTGAGGGTCCTACTGGAATATGACCTCCAATCTCACCTTTCCTGGTCCCTCCCATCACTCTGGTCACTATTCCCTACCTTGTCTTAGTTCTTTTCCTATTCGCCAAGGCCTCATCCACTCTCCTCACTACTTAGAGCATGTGTGCAGCAGCTGTAGCCCTCCCCCTAACTTGATTCCAATATTCCCAGGCATGACCAAGAAGAAAGACCTGCCATGGCCATCATATCTAAAGATTAGTCACTTTCTATCTATCTCCATTCCTTCTCAAACCTCTTGTGGATGCTGTCACTATCCATGCCTGGACTGTGTTATCATTTGGTGACTTTACAGCTCTCTCACTAAACGCCAGCTGCCATGGTGCCTGAGTTGCTCCCACTTACACATTTGGGACACAGAACAAAGCTTCCTGCATCACGAACTCATGCTTGAGTGAAGGGACAGTGGGGTGGAGCCTCTAGGTGAAGGGATATGCTATTTTCTAACACAGTGCCTGTAGTAAGGGAGAGGTTCATTTGATGTAATGCTAAACTTTGGACAGTGGGATGAGGGCTGGCTTCTCTGGAGTCTAGAGAACAAGGGAACTGGAAGATACAGGAAGTAGTGCCACTAGGGGGCATGGATGAAAAGAGTCAGAATCTTGGGAGAGAAGCTGAAGGAAGGAAAGTTGGTTTTTAGGACAAAAAGGACATGGTTAAGGTCCACAAAGAGGCCATGCTGCTCCTGGCACATAAGTGGTGTGAAGCAGCCGTGCACTTAAAAGTTAGCTATAGAGATGTTCAGGGAACTCTCATGTTCTGGCTTCATAAGCTCTTGCCTAGCAGGAGAAGTGCTTGCTCCAGACGTGGCAAGAATGGCCAACCCTAAAATAAAGAGGTCGCTCTTCCTATGTGACAGAAAGCCACCGTATCACTTCAAAACAACCATCTCCTCAAGCAACAGCCCATACTGGAAACTGGACATTTTCATACACTGATCCCACATACATGCTAGCAGTAATTAAAGTCAACAGGTCAACCACCGAGGCCATGTTTTTCTACTTTGGTTATTCTGTCTAGATATTCCCTTTTCAGAGACAAAAAAAAAAAAAAACAACCAAACAAAAAACCCTAAAACAAACAAACCAAGAAAACCAGCATGTAATTAACATTTTCTTTCAAGGCCGAGGTCCTATTAAAAATTGCCCACATCCATGTAGGCACTTCTCTTATTTTTAAGTCCTGTCTATCAAACTGCAGAGGCCAACACATGTGATCCGTATGGTTTCTGAAACACATCAAATATATATGAAGGCTTTTCCTCCAGGTCTTCGATTGGCTTTGAAGACTGTAAGGTGTCTCTCTTCACACATTCTTGTTTGTTTCCGTTAGTGATGAATAATTTGCATGAACCTTAGAGGTTGGGTTGGCCATGTCTAAACTTACAGTGACTCTGCTGTCTAGACCCATCTTGTCCCCTCTCATTCATCAGTAACAAATTTCTTAGACAATTCCCAGGGAAAGCGTTCAGAGAAACAACTTGTCCCCAGCTTGCAGATTTCCTCGGCTTTGTCTGGCAGAGCCAAGTGCAGAAATCTGTTCAGCAATTACTCTATTAAGCTCAATATCTGTGAAAAATAATTATCATATTTGACACCAGTATAAAATGCCAGCATTCTAAATAAAAAGAGCTGAAGGGTTAGCAGATTCAAATTCCCAGAACCGCCTGAGTGCTTTTAGTAATTTGGAAAATTCAGTCAACATATTGTTGCACTAGAAAAAAAAATAAAATGAATGTACTGAGTGTTTCAATTAGGGTTTTCTTTTCTGGATATTTTTAATTCAATGCTAAATGACAGAAAAACTCGTAGTGATTTCCCGATGTGTTTTAGATTTCTCTTGCCCCAAACTCCTTTCTGGTAGGTTATAAAATAACAAAAGAATAGTTTGTATACTAAAATGACTCTTTTCACCCTTTAAAATGACCGTGACGTGACTTACTATTGTAACCAGAAAATGTCACTCGCCAAAAATACTTTCCCTGTGAGAGCCATGCTACGAGCAGGAAACACAACCTCAGACAAAAAAATTTTATGAGGGACCTCTTTGTTCAGGGAACGTGGATTGAGTTTTGGAAACAGGCAAATGTCAGGCAGAACTAATCTTTGTGAATAAGTTAAGTGAGACATGGGTGTGCAGGCACGAGAGCTATGTGTATTTGAGAAAGTACTGACAGTGAATTCTTGGTTGGGATTTTCTGTCTGTTCCTGCTCTGGGCATCATGGGTGTCCACTGTGGTCCTGAGGACTTTGAGAGAAAAGGCTCCCATCACCTCCAAATCTCAAATGAAAAAAATCAGAGCACAGAGAGGCTAAGTAACTTGCCCAGAGCCATAACCTCACAAGGGGAGAGCCGAGATGGGTAGGGAAGCAACAGAACCACCTTATTTGGGTGTTAGCCTCCCAGTCCCAGCTGGCTGAGCCAACAGCCGCATGAAAGGGATCAAAACTGCACTGAGCAGCAGCAAGCCCCCAAAGCCACACTGTCCATCATCTGTACTATAGGGGGAGGCAGGAACTGAGTGACCCCCAAGGCACAATGAAGCTTTGAGATGCAGTTGTGCTTACAGGCATACACACCCATGCTTACAGGTGTACATATCACACTGGTCTGGTGATCCCTAGTGTCCTGTCCTCAGGAACCTCACCATGCTGCTTAGTTATAGGCAAGCTCCAAAAACTCAGCCTGTTCTTTGGGTTATAATCACAGGGGCAAGTATGACTCATGGTCTTCCCTGGTTCTACAGAAAAGAGCTCTCTCTCTCTCTTCGTCTCTCTCTCTCTCTCTCTCTCTCTCTGTGTGTGTGTGTGTGTGTGTGTCTATGTGCATGTGCGTGCATGCATGTGTATATAATAGGATCTTTTACTTTGAAACTCAAGCTGGCCTTAAACTTGTGATCTTGCCTCTGTCTCCAAGGCACTGGGATTTCAGGTATATGTCAACTGTGCTTGGTTGAAAGAAACTTTCTGGTTCCAAAAGACAAATCATGTCTGACCGTGCATTATCAGCTACAGCGATGGAACAAGGTCCTTGACATGACTTTCTAGAAGACCCAAGGCCTTGAGGAGTGTGTCATAGTATTTCCATCCATTTGACTTCTTATAATGCTCACTCAGTGCAGAGGATCTGAGATGAGAATGCAAAAGCCCTGAAGTCTCAGCCTTGCAGAGATGCCAAGCTCTACAGTAAGACTCTAAAAAGTTTCTACAATGCACCTAAAGATAAGTTTGCTTTGAAGAAATTCTGGCATCAACAAAACCACTACTTTCTTGGAGGAATATTCCTTATATCCAAGAATTACATGAGGTGGAGGAAGGCAAGAGCGAGCAAGCAAGTGAGCAGTGACCTTCCAATGGACCTTCCAAGCTTGGAATGTATCTCATTCAGAAACTCAAAGAGGCCATGCTAATTATTACTGCCCCATGGTTTGGGACAACCCTCAAGGTAGAAGCAAGTCCCTAACTTTAATATCAGCTAAACAAGAAAACATGCTATGAGAAACCATCTCCATATAACTTAACATCATAGTGATTTTCCCCTCTGGCATTCAAATGCTTAATTTTCCTATAGATAGACAAGTGTCTGACCCACATTTTTTCTAAAGAGCAGATAGGGCAACTGCATTTGTACGCCATGGGCCCTCTTTAAGAATGATATCAATTTCACTGTTTGAAGTGGTACAACTTGCATCTGCTGATGGTTCCAAAGAGGGATTAGAAGATCTTTCTTCAGGGACCTTTGCCTCAACTAATATAACTGCACAGGGATTCTAAAGAAAGACACCTTAGCCCAGCCATGCTAATGCAAGTCTACATTCCAGATATAATGGCAGGAGGACCTGGAATTCAAGATCGTTCTCCAGTATGTGGTGAGTTTGAGGTCAGGCTGGGCTACACGAGATCCTGTCTCAATAACGACAATGACAACAACGAATGATGAGAGTCTTCAGTTGGCCCTGCAATCCATGATCTCATAAGGAGACTGGGGCTACAAATACTGGCAAGTAACCAAATATACATCTACTACTCCTGAAGGCTTTCCATATGCATCCAGTTCAGTTCCTTCCATGACAATCCAAACTCTGAATAGCCCATGGGCCTCTGTTATGAGCATATCCATGGATTTAGCTTTCATGTCATTCTCTACCTTGCTCTGATCACTCCTAGTCTATGTGAATTGGAAATTTGGGGCAATGATTCCCTGTAGGTATCTAAAACCAATATCCAATGACCCATCTCCAAAATCATGAGGGCTGGAATGTGAGTGATTGGGAGGTGGAACACACGGAGGTGGAACATACGGACATGCCAGTGCTGCATGCCATGCAAATAGTGGCGGAAACTGTTGCAGAATATTTGAGAAGCAGGAGGTCATAACCAATACAAAAGTAGAGCTGTAGGTTAGACTACCTAAGATGGTGTTATGTCTTAAATCTTTTCCCTGTGGCCCAAAACACTTCCCAAAGAAGATCCTACTCCCATAAGCAAGCAATGTTTGCCACAGCTTTCCAATTTGAAACATCTTCATCAGTACATTAGTTAATTTTCTGGTTGCTGTGACAAAGTGGCTGACAGAATCGGCTTACAGAAGGAAGGGTTTACTCTGACTCCTGGTTTGGGTGGATACAGGCCATCACAGTGCGGATGCCACAGCAGTGAGAATCTTTGTGGCTCACACTACGTCAACAGTCAGGAAGTAGAGAGAGACCAAAGCTGGCTTTCTCCTGTTGAGTTAGTCTAAGACTCTAGCCCATGGAATGCTGCGACCCCCATTCAGGGTAATCCTTCTCCCTCAGGACACCAATGTAGAAAACCCTTCAGAAACATGTGCAGAGACTAATTTCCATAGCAGTCTAAATCCTATTAAAATGGCAGCCAAGATGAGGCAGCATAGTTAGTCTTACGGTAGCTGCTCACATTCACGGTCTTAAAACTTGAAAGAAGTGGAATGGTAGGTTGATTTTAAAAAGGGGCATACCCCATTTTTCCAATGCAACATTTAAATATAACCTAGATATGATGCCAGTTCTATCGTGTCTGCCTCATATGTCAGAACCCAGAGCAGAGACGGCTGTCATCGGCCTCACTCTTAAATATATAATAAGACAGACAGCAGTCAAACCACAAGCAGATCTCCATCCAATGGACAGTAGAAACCAAACACCTGGGAAAGCTGCCCTGTCTTCTTTGCTGGCTACTAAGATCTAAATTCGCAAACGCCTCAAGTAACTGTGCACATAAAACTCCATGGGTACCGTCCCTCCGTAGCTGCATCCTGATTTTTCTCCTTGTACTTTAATTCTGATGGTGTTGCATCAGTCCATCTTCAGAGCAGTACCCGATGATAGATGATAGATAGATGGACATAATGATAAACAATTAATAGATAGATGGACAGATAGACAAATAAATGATAAATAGAGATAAAGTGACAGATGAGAAACAGGTAAATGATATTGAGCTATGTGACAGAGAAACAGAGAGATTACACTGAGATAAAGAAATAGCTAATTAATACATAGGTAGGTAGATAAATGACATAAAGATAGAATGAACACACACACACTATATGTATGTATGTATATATATATATATATATATATATATATATATATATAACATATATATATGAAGATTATAGGATGTTATCTAACTCAGACAGATGGGCAGATAATTTCCTTAAGAGTGTTATGGTTAACTTCATGAATAAATCAAATCAAAATCATTCAAGGTTAAGAAGACAACAGCTTTGAGGACACAAGGGATATTTTTGAAGAAAAAAAAAGATTGTGTGAGAACTACTGTCCATGGTTTTAAAAACAAGGTTAGGCAGAAGGTGAGGCTGGACAAGGATTCTCATTCGTAAAGAACTTTCCTGAGAGCAGCTTATCAGCATCCCCTCAGCCTTGGTAAAGGGTACAGCCTGGGGAAGGAAATGAGGCAAACAATTAGCTCAAGAGAGCTGGGAAACCACAGGAGCTTCAACTGCCCCAGGCAATGGAAAGCTCACACACCGGAGAGGCTGCAGAGCCAGCTGCCTCTTCCCTAGCTTGCTCAAGACAGTTTATAAATACGATGCAAGATAGACTATGGAAAACCATCACACACACAGCAGCATCCTCAAACACAGCAGTGGTCTGCTGCCTCGGTGTAACCCTGATTGTCTATGTGATGCTATTCAGAACTTCTGAGGATATTGATAGGTGCTATTCAGAACTTCTGGGGTGTGACAGGGGTTTTCCCTAAGAGGTTAAATTGAGGAAAGAAGACTACTCATGTAATGGTACCATCCCACAGTCTGGGTTCTAGACTGAATAAAAGGAGAATTAGACAGCCCAGTATCAGCATCCATCTCTCTCTGCTTCCTGACTGCAGATGCTGAGTGACCAGCTGCCTCACACTCCCGCTGCCCAACACCGACTGTACCCTCCAACCATGCGCTAAAATAAACCCTTCCTTACATCACTTTTGCCTGGTAACTTTGTCTATACAGTACTAAGTAACAGTACTAAGATACTTAGTGGTTTTAAATATTAAAAATGGGTCTCCTGGAGACCATTAATAAAATGGTCTGAATGGATGAAACTGCCCCCTGTCAGGAATGGGGCATGTTTGAGTGTCAGGCATGCCCCAAGGAAGACTGCTACACTAGTCAGCTCCAGGTTTTCCTGGATCCGTAGTCTTGGGTAGGATGTATTCTCTAGGTAACATGGATGGCCAAGGGAAGGGGCCAGCTATGGTTGTCAGAAGTAACCGAGATGTGCCTGGGGACTGATCATCTGGTAGTGCTATTCCATTTCTAGTTCAATCCCCTCACTAGACAGAGAAGAACTTGTGTCAAACAGAGAAAGGATTTGATTCAGGTCATATGATCCTGTTGATTAGCTTAGTTAGTTTCTGAAACCCCCAGACCATAGCCAGATAGACAGACATTGTGTTGTCTTTTTTTGCCTCTGTTCTTCTAGAGATCGTGGAGTTTGCTATGAGTCCCCTGCAGCTCCTCCTGAGGCTTGGGCGCACCAAGGTCATGAAGGACACAGAAAGCAGGGCCCACATCACCTGCAAGCTCTTTCTAAAAGATGGTTCAGAATTTGGAACTCAGAAAAATAATGCTTGAGGCTCAAGGGAGGGGGGAAACAGAACTAACCAACCCCAGTCAGATCAGCAAGAAAAAGACCTGATCCGAAACTCCGTACTTGTGACTTTACCTTCCTGAAACAAACTGTTAAAGAGAATCTATAACCCAGAGGCCTTACTGAGGCTGTCCACAGTGGGGCTCCACATTCTCTGTTGATGCCCACAGTGGGGCTTCATATTCTCTCTTAGCTTCCTAAGCTCAAGATGTTACAGGCCACTGAGGTGCCTGCATGCTGAATTGGCACCCCTGGCTCTCCCATTCTCTTATTTTTTATTTATTTATTATTTATTATTTATTATTTTTATTTATTTATTATTAGGTTTTTCTTGACAGGGTTTCTCTGTGTAGCCCGGGCTGTCCTGGAACTCACTCTGTAGACCAGGCTGGCCTCGAACTCAGAAATCCGCCTGCCTCTGCTTCGCAAGTGCTGGGATTAAACGCATGCGGTGCGCCACCACCGCCCAGCATGCTCTCCTCATTCTAAAAGGTTTCATCTTGGAGGGAGCCACACTCAAACCCAGGGCACTCAGGAATTCCAAGGCTCTTCCCTAGCTAGACATGGCGGTGTGTGACTGACACTCCCAAACTCATAGAGAGAGAGATGCAAGAGGACCAACAGTTCAGTGTGAGTCTCTGATATGTAAGATGTTGGCTCAAAAGAAGTAAGTAGGTAACACCCCATCCCCTTAGAGGATTTGTATGCTGACCCCGCCCCCCTTGGAGGCATTGTACACTGACCCGCCCCCTTGGAGGAATCGTTCACTGACAATGCTTTAAATATCCATCTTCTAGTCTCATTACCAATCCTTCCTCGTTCTTATTCTCTGTTATTTTCACCTACAGTCAGAGGACTACAACCCATGAACCCAACTGGACGGCTGCCTGTCTGTGTGATTACAGTCCGGGCTGTGTGCATCAAAGGGCTCTTTACAAAGGAGTTTCCAACCTCTTTGGGAGACCATTAGTGGAGATGAATCTTCGGACAGTCTAAAGAGGTTTTCTTCTGGCATTAAGGCGATTCTTTGGGCAGCTTCTTCGCCTTGTTTAAAAGGGAGGCTTGTGGGGGATGAGAAGCTGCACAGAGGTGGTTTGTATAGAAATGTCTCTAACAAGCACAGGTTTAAAAGGAGTACAAAGAAGGAAAATGCACACAAGAAGAGAGACTTAAATGGTGCCATAAAGGAGCCCTTACCTGCTATTATTCCTTACTATTTTTTCTTCAGTGAACAGACTGAAGTTGAAATTTAGGACAAGGGAGACATTACGGTGACCCAACGAGATTCTTTACGAGGTAGGAGGCAATGATCATCAGAGGCACTTAGGGAGTGGCAGGAGATCAGCAGTACATGGCTAGCTCTAAGACTGGCTTAATGGGGCCAGTCAGCAAACTTCAGGCAAACGCAGAGAACACAGAGGAAGACTCTCAACACCACACACAGCCTGTGACAGACTCTCAACGCTGCACACAGACTGCGGCCGACTTCAGACATTGAAAAAGAGCAAATTCCAACAAATCTCTCATTAGAAAGCCAAATGTTTAAGCCCTGGTAGGCCCTTTAAGAAAAGAGCAAATGCCCCAGAGAGGTCGGGATGGAAGTGGGGCAAATAAACACTCCTTGTAAGTTGACAATTTTAAGAGATGAGAATAAACCATGTCAAAAATATGGCCAAGTCCAGCAATGCTGCTAAATGAGTGAAAACAAGTCAATAAACTAGCAGGAGGTCCCTGTGCTTTGTCTACTGGGGTAATAAGTCTTTGTAGAGATAATCTCAAGGCTGGCAAGCATACTGGATCAGCTGCTGGATTCATATGCAGCTGTAGGAGGAAGAGCTCTGCTGGACATCATGGCAATGTTACTAAGCTTTAGAGTGTATACACCCTATAACTAGCTAGGACCTTTCTGGAAATTTCATCTAAGGAATGTCCATCACAATGTTATTTATAACAATGGAAACCTGGCACATTCCAGATGAATAGCTGTAATCACTGTGTTGAGACTATTTGCACATAGAATATTCTATTTGCCACATAAAATATTTTTCAGCCATTAAAATGCCATTTACAAATGCAGTTAAGAAAGGGACTTGAATAACATAAAAATCCAAGTATGTATTTATGACCACATTTATAATTATAATATCTATATACTGTATTAAGTATTTCTACATTTTTCCCCCTTAGGTCTTGACAACTCTATCAGGTAGGTAAAAATGTAGTGATAAGGACAGCTAGGGCTTCCTGAGACTATCCTCTATTCCTGGCATTTTGCTGAATGTCTTATGTGGATTGTATTGTTAAAATCTTGACAGAATCATATGAAGCAGGCACAATTGTTAACTCTTTTTAAAAATGCAGAGAGAGAAGCCATGAAAACCAGACCAGGAGTAAGAAGAGTGCAAATGGTACAGAGATTTAAACTATGAAAATGGTTCACTGAAGAGCGGGCGTCTTAACCATTGCCGTCTCTAGGCCTGAGTGTTTTCCCAGCATCGTTGATGAGGAGAAGGCCTAGATGGAGAAGAAAGGTAGGAAATGATATTAGAGGAAAGGATACTGGAAAGAGAGGGAGGAAAGGTTACAGGAAGGAAAAGAGATGAGAAGAAGGAAGGAAGCAGAGACAGAGGAAAGAGGAAGGGGAGGGCAGGAGAGGGGGAGGGCAGAGAGAACAGAAAGAAAGAAGGGATGGAAATGTACATGGCTGAGTATCTCAACAAGGAGGGTCACTAAACTGCTTTGCTAAAATCTTTAACTGATTCTCTTCTTTCTTTGTGCCTTTTCAGGAACAGCAAATTGTCTACAATTTCTAATATTTGCCTTTGTAATTAGACCACAATAATGAGTTTTATAAATTAAAATTAACTAAAATACAAAGCAAAAATAGTGATCAAAATATTACAGACTTTGTATCTACCTCTTACGAAAGTAACTTAGCTATGGGGGGAGGGGGGCCGGGAACAAATTATCCCTTTCCGCAGCAATGCTTAGCTCCAAGACCTCGACAGCTTAGTCCCGTCCTCCACTGTAGCAAGGAGTCCCAGTGGATAGATCCCAGCACCCAGCCAAGGCCTGAGGCAGCCTCCTGAACACCACCCAGGAATCTGCAGAGGAGACCAGAAAAGAGCTTTGGACTAAAGCTGTAGTTGGCTAGGAAACAGGGGTGGGGGGTGTGGGGAGTGGAATTTTCCCCTTTCCTCTCAGCTTTGTCTTTACCTTGTAAGTTGATGACTGGAGGAAAAAATAACTTGGCCACAGCAGTCCTCAAAGGACTTTCAGCCAAAAATTGGACAAAGCAGAGAAGTATTTGAGAAAAGGAGAGAGAGAGAGAGAGAGAGAGAGAGAGAGAGAGAGAGAGAGAGAGAGAGAGAGGGATAGATGATAGATGGATGGACAGATGGATAGATGGATGGATGATGGATGGATTATGGATGGATGATGGATGGATGGATGGACAGACAGACAGACAGACAGACAGACAGACAGACAGACAGTGAGGTCTAAACCTGGTTGACTAGGGGTGTGGTTATCTTTGCGGTTGAAGCTGTTTCCAGTGTCATGGCAGAACATGAACTGGGGCAGAGTTTTAAAATTTAACATAGTTATTTCAGTGATGATATTTCCCAATAAATGTTCTACCAGTGATAACTTTAGGCGCATCAAACACCTACAGCAGGAGACATGGGCAGCAGATCACCATCAGGTTTTCCCCCTGCCCTCCTCCTCTGTCCCTCGTACCCAACGGCTTGGAAATGACAGTCACGAGGCAGCTACAGGGTTTTTTTTTTGCATTGTCTTTTACATTGTCTGATCCCGTCAGTTCTCCTAGACAGAAGCACTGAATCCCAAACTCATACTGGACACGCCCACTCCAGGGAGCCTCCCTTTCACACACAGCCTCTGGTGTCCCCCAAAGCCATCTTATACCCATGGGTTCCCTTCCCTGGGGAGCTTGGTCTCTTAAGTCTGCAGGCTACAGGGATGCATCTGCATTCCCATAGAAAGGAAGAGAAGGAAGGAGATTTGAAGGTGGAACAAGCTTGTACTCACTCTGCAGGGTCTGTGTGCCTTTACTCAGCAAGCGTTTGCATGGGATGGGGCTAGTTTAGAGTTTTATTTTACTTTATTGAATATTATATATTACGGTGGTTTAAATGAGACATGCCCCCACTCTAGTCTGTGGTATTTGAACACTTGCTCCTCAGTTGGTAGTACTGTATGGGGGTCTGGATGGTGCAGCCTTGTCTAGGAGGTATGACTGTGGGGATCTATTTGGAAACTAAAAGCCTCGCACCACCAATAGGTCACTCTCTGATTCATGTTTGTAGCTGTGATGTGAGCTCTCAGTTCTTTGCCTCTCCTGCCTTGCCTGCTGCCTGCTGTCATTCTTTCTCACCATGATGGACTCGTATCCCTCTGGAGTCAGAGCCATATACCCAAGCTATCTGCCTGTCTGTCTGTCTATGTGTCTATCTATCTACCTACCTACTATTGATGTATTTATTTATGTATCTATGTCTCTACCTATGTATCTATGTATCTATCTACCTATTTATGAATCTATCTATTTATTTATATATCTATTGCCTATGTATGTATGTATCTATCTGTCTATTTATCTATCTATCTATCTATCCATTTATCTATCTATCTAATCATCTATCTCTATGTATATATCTATCCATCAATCATTTCTGTCTGTCTATCTCTGGGTGTTTATGCATATTCATATGAATATGGATCTATGCTGGCCACAGTGCATCTGTGTTAGCCCTCATCTTCCGCTCTGTTTGAGGCAAAGTCTTTTTACTGTTTCCCACTATAGTGGACTAGGCTAGCTGGCCTCCGAGCTTCTAGAGATTTCTCCATGGGAACTCAGACTACAGATGTGCATCACCAGGTCTAGCTTTTATGTGGGTTCTGAGGATAGAATTCAGGTCCTCATGCTTGCACAGCAAACACTGTATCCACTTAGATATCTCCCAAGCCCTGTTCTGATTTAGTCACCATGGTGATTCTATGAGCCAGGCATGCGTGTATGAGCCCCTCTAACAGAGGACCATAGCTCAGAGGCAACAAGAAAGTACGTAGATGTATCTGATAAGATTCATAGGTTTGTTATGTCAGGGTCCACCTCACAACCCCAGCATCAGAATTAGTTAGTATGTTGAATGAACAATGCAGACCCTCTCTCCCACCCAGACCCTTAATCAGAACCCTGGAATAAAAGGCCTATCAACCTGTATTTCATTAGACACCTCCCTGATTCTGATGGATATTTAAGTTTAACTACTTTGCATGTGCCATGCTGAATGCTTTGCCCTAAACCTCTGCCCTGATAGGATGATGATGATAGCATGAAGAATGTCTTTGATGATGATGATAAGGGATGCCAATGGATGGTGGTGAAGATGATGGTGATGATGACGATGACAATATGCAGAATGTCACTGATGATGATAAGGACAACGATGATGATGACAATGACAACATGAACAACACTTTTGATAATGATGATGATAAGGATAACAGTGGTGGTACCAATGGTGGTGGTGGTGATGGTGGTGACGGATGATGACAACAATGGCGGTGAGGAAGATGGTGGCAATGATGACTTGCACAGGAAGATCATTCTATGCACAGGCCAATCAACACAAAAGGACCTCCTCAGCTTCCACATTTCATAGGTCAGAGTTTCCACGATGAAAGGGCTGTGTACATCAAGTCTTCATGTTCTCTATCCTTCCTCTTAGGTTTTCTGGGTTTAATGGTGTGAAAGCCTGTTCCCAGCCTCGGGTGATAGCATTCTATAAAACTCTTCCTCTCCAACCCACAGGAAATGGTCACGAAGCCCAGCTGACAGACATTAGTGAACTCTCACAGGCCAGATCTCTGTGCTCCTTCGAACATGAGTTACAGGCACATTCTAGGACTAACTGTGTAGCTGTATTAAAGACGGCTTGCCACACTTGCTATACTTAGACAGCTCCATCTAAAAGAAAGTGAGAATACTCCTCTCCCTGTTAATATCCCAAGAAGACTCAGTGTTATTTGTTTTAAAGAAAGTAAACAGAAAACAACAGGATTTGGTAAATAATTTCTTGGGAGTGCTGGAAGTCTAGGTCAGTGGTAGAATGTACACCCAGGATGTTAGAGGCACCAGGTTCAGGCCACCAACACAGGAGAAAGAAAGAAAGAAAGAAAGAAAGAAAGAAAGAAAGAAAGAAAGAAAGAAAGAAAGGAGGGAGGGAGGAGGGAAGAGGAGGGAGGGAGGGAGGGAGGGAGGGAGGGAGGGAAAGACAGAAAGAAAGAAAGAAAGAAAGAAAGAAAGAAAGAAAGAAAGAAGGAAGGAAGGAAGGAAGGAAGGAAGGAAGGAAAGAAAGAAAGAAAGAAAGAAAGAAAGAAAGAAAGAAAGAAAGAAAGAAAGAAAGAAAGAAAGAAAATCCTATTTATAATACAAATGGTTGGGATTTTATTTGATTTTTTTAAGTTAAAAAACATCATTGTATACCATTTTGGGTTTTTTTTTTTTCCACAATCTTCATGGATGTAAGAAACCAAAGCAAGTAAAAATACCCCCTAAATCCCTGTACATATTTCCCCAGCCTGTATGAGGGATAGCAGCACAACTTCTGCCCCACCCCTACCTAACCTTGCACAGATGACATAAGTTTATAATAGGGCACAGTCCTCCCAGAGTCATCTTAGCCTTCCGCTGTGTGCCTGGATCTGCTTGTCTGATGGCCAGGCTGAAGAGAGGTAAGGGTGACCCTACACCAGATCACCTGCCACAGACATGTGTGGTGGCAGTGACTCTGACACATGGTCTCTACACTAGCTGTTGGAAACAGGCTGGGAGGGTTTCTCGTGTGATACAGCAGTGGGAACCTTGCCTGCCCTCCAGTCAAATCCACAGTGAAGATTGGCACTTATTACTATGATAATGTCTCTGTAAGGCACGTGTACTGTCTTTCACACCACGCAGAGACTCGAAGCAAGAAGTGCAAATTGAATCACAATTCACATGCTGTAAAAATTCCTGCTATTTATTTCAGAAAGGCTCCTATGTGAAATTTATACACACACACACACACACACACACACACAAACACGTCTTTGTGTTTGTGTATGTGTTATGTGTTCAGACCAAGTAAAGTGGGCTGGCTCAGCTCACTTTCTGTTTGACATGGGGTCCAAACACTGTGACATCATTTTCTATAAATTAAAATAATACAGCTTTTTTATATACAACAAAAAAAGATAAAAGTAAGTCAAAGAACAAAGCAAATATTGCCTTCACTCAGTCACCTAGAAATAACTTCTACTAATATTTTGACATACTGCTTTTCAGTCATCTGTATCTTTTTGATGTGCATGATGTGACTTTGGTGAGGGAGAATGCCAAACTCCAATCCAGAATGTCTGTCTAGAAAATTGCTCATATGCAGAGACTTTCCACAGGCATCAGTTGTTCTGACAAAACACGTGTCTCCTAAAAATCAAGATGAGTACTAATGCCCAAACAGCAAACTCGTTAGTTACATTAGTAAATCACAGCCATCTGTGTGTTGTGTGTGTGTGTTTGTGTGTGTGTGTGTGTGTATACTCACATGTGTGTACACATGTGCCAGAGGACAACCTTGGGCACTATTCCTGAGGAACTGTAAACCTTGTTATTTGAGACAGGATCTCTCAGTAGCCTGGTGATCACCCAGCAAGCTAGGACGGCTGTTCAGTGATCTTCAGGGCTCCATCTGTCCCAAACTACCTAGCACAGGATTATAAGTAAGTATCACCACACTACACTCCATTTTGTTTTCACAGGGATTCTGGGATTAAACTCAGGTCTTCATGACTGCATGGTAAACACTTCAGCCACTGAGCTATGTCACAAGCTCTGCCGTTTCTTTTTCTTGAGTGGTTTTAATATGAAACAGCAAACTCATGCTTCTGACGCAAGCAGAGCATGTCTTGGACAAGATGCTTCTGTGGAATGAAGTTAGGAAGGGGAGAGGGGGAATCCACAGATTCGGGGAGGGGCTTTCTTTCTGTAGCTAAGCAATTACTTAGTTCCCAGGTGCCTCAGCTACTCTGAGTCTGGTGTAGAGCCGTGTGGCAGTGACAAAAAGAGCCATTCTTAATTCTTCCCCACTTACCACCTCTTGACCTCAAACCCAGCAAATGATAATTGATAACCATGATCTCAGCACCTATGGCAATACAAGTAGACATGCATTGAGCACTGAGTGTTTACTCTCTCTGTGCTCTTTCCTTGAGCAAATTACTTCATGTAATATTTACTAGGCAAGGAGAAAACAGGCTGCCCATCTTACTGGAGGACCAGGATGCAGGTGAGTAAGCCAACTTTCCTTAGATTACTTATTTAGTATTCAGAAACTGCATGGGCCCAGGATGGTCATGGAGGATAGGCAGCCTCTCAAGAGAGGGTTACAGCCAAGAAGAGATATCTGGGAAAACTATAGAGATGTGGGAACCATGAGCAGAACTCCAAGATGGGGGCTACCCATAGAAAATTCTCTGTGGCTTTCTTTTACCATAAAAATAAACATCTGGCTGAGAACATATTTACTGGCTTTGATATGCTCATTAGGTTATTGAAAAAATAAGATAAGAAGGGTGGCAAAATGGCTCAGTGAATAATGGGGCTTGATGCCAAATGTGATGACCTGAGTTCTCTCTCCTGGATTAACATGCCCAAATGAACCAATTGCCATAAACTGGCCTCTGGATTCCACACGCATGCCCTATATACATTCAGGCACACATGCACACACAAACACAGTAAGTAAATAAAGGTACTAAGACATCAAACTAAGATACCTAGCTAAATAACTTTTAAGAAGCCCAAGGCTAATGTTGCAAATTTGACAGAGAAGTGTTTTCTAGCACAAGTTTTAAAATATAAATATAGTATTTATCCACTTATTATTTATTATATATCATGTTACCTGCTTATTAAAGTTAACATTTGATCACGCATCTTTTCAGAAACATATATGTATGCTGTAAACACTTTAGCAAATATGCACACCTGAACTCATACATCCTTCCATGATTTGTACCTGAATTTTTGGTTACCCACCATGCTCTGAATATGAGACACAAAAACTATATGGACTCGTGGTCATTTTGAAAAATCAGGAGGCAGCCTGTTATCTACAGGGCATAGCATGAAAGACGTCTGAACAGCACATCTACAGAGAGGCAGTGTTTGTAGTCACTGTGAGATATTAAGTCAGACTTCTTTTCTCCTCTGTCCTCACTAATGGCTTACTCTTCTTAAAGAGTTCACACTGAATGGACAACACCAGAGCCAGGGAAAGGGTGTGTGAGAAGAGGAAACCATTAGTAACTATTTCCCAAAGTATGTAGCAGCTTTGTTTTCAGCTTTCAAAACAGCCCATCACACCTGAAATAGAAGGCATTCCATCAAAGACTGGTTCCTTCTCAAGCTCAACTTCTGGAGATGGGATCTGCCTTCACTGTCAAGAGCATGGGAGATTGCATCCGACATAAGCATTTTATGAACTCAGCTTTGCATGGATCTATTTTCTCTTAGAACAGTCTGATCTCCCTTCAAAGACAAACAATATTAGAATGGTGACCTTTTGCTTAGAAAATATTTCTGTGTTGGCTTAGCAAACCATATCTGTCTCAAAACCTTTCCAAGGCTTACTCAAGATGGTAAGTGGAGATGGAGACTCTTTTGAGAGCAAGTTAACACGGAGAACACATAAGCAGATACACTCACACCCCCCTCATGTAGGAGGGCTGATGAGAAGACACTTGAGAGGTGGACTCCCTTGAAAGATGGGGATTAGACGGACTACAGATTAACAGCAAAGCAGCACAGTAACTACTACACAGAAGGGGATGGTGGGCAGAGGCACTTAAGTCAACATACCAAAGGGATGCTTGTATATCATCACCCTGACTGCAGTACTGCTCACAGCAACTAAGTATGAAACTAGCCCAGATGCCCACCAACCAATGAGAAGATAAAATATATTAAATATGTGCATTCATATATGCGTGTACACACATACGTGTGTGTGTGTTGTGTATGTGTGTGTGCGCGCACACACAATGAAGTTTAATTCAGCTACAAAGAAGAATGATATGATATCATTTGTAGGAAGAAGGACAGAATTGGAGACTTTTGTGCTTACTAAAATAAGCCAGGCTCACATAGTACACTCTTTTAAGTAGAATCTTTATTTCACATACAGCAGGACACTGCATAAATAGAATCACATGCAAAGAACATGAAAGAAGAATGGGGACCATGTTATGTCTTCACATTACTTCACAGGGACTTAAAGAAGGGGAAACAAGAGGGTGGGGAAACATGTTACATGTATGTTATATATAGGATCTGGATATTAATACAGACATATACATACTTATGTAAAACTAAATAGACAATGAAAGTGGTAGGGAAATTATTTGATGGGGAGGAAGATGACTAAGTCAAAATGGAAGTGAGTAGGAAACACGAGCAATAGGAGTGAGTGTGAGCAATGTCATATTAATAAATTAAAGAATTTATTAAAACATATAAAGGAAAGGGTCTGGAGAGATGGCATACCAGTCAGGAGCATTGTCTGTTCTTGCCAAGGACCCAGATGGCATTTTAGCACCATGTGGTAGTTCACAACTTTCTTTAACTCCAACTTCAGAAGGTGTCATGCATACAAGTGATGTGTGCATTGCCAGCACGCATGCACACGTACACACACAAAGGTAAAACACATGCATAAAACAAAAATGAACAAAAATTTTTAAAACATGTTTTTAAAGAATAAAAATAAATGTAGTCATGGTCTCGTTGATCTCAGGATCAGAGGGGGTGAAAGTTCTGATATACAGAATTCAGAAGAGATAGGGGCTCCAGAGACACAAACTAAACAGTCTCTGCAACCATATGCGGAATGGTGAGTTAGGCACCCCCTCTGCCCACCACTTGACACAAGCTAGAGTCATTTGGAAAGAGGCAGTCTCAAATTGAGAAGATGCCTTCATTGCTTCTATATGATTGCTCTTTAGGACAATCCGTAGTGTATGTTCTTGGTTAAGGTCTGATGTGGGTGGGCCCAGCTTTCAGGTGCCATTCCAGGGGATGATGTCTTGGATGGCTAGGAAAGCAGGCTGAGCAAGCCATGAGGAGCAAGCCAACAGGCAGCACTCCTCCATGGTCTACACATAAGTTTTAGCTTCCATGTCTCTGCCATGTTGGAATTCCTGCCCTGAGTTCTCTCAGTGATAGACTGTGTTGAATAATCACAAGCTGAGATAAATCCTTTCCTCCCCAAGTTGTTTTTGGTGATAGTACTTCATGGAAAGACTAGAAGCCCTAAGACACCCTCTCTACAGCAGCTGACAGCCTCAGAATGGTCTCCAATAAACTTACAAAGTAGCCCTTTCCTCCTCTAGGCTGGCTTTCAGGAGATCTTGACTCTTGACATCCTTGAGCATGTCGTGAAAACTCCACAGACACAACAGTTAATATGGACTTTCTAATCATCCTTGACAGCATGTCTTTTCCAAGCATGCTGCAACAGAATGGAGTAAAACAGAATCCTGGGAACATATCTTAGAAACCGTAAGGCCAATTCCACCTTTTTCTTGAGGGTCAATATAAACACAGAAAGTTCTCAGGAGACACTAGGTATCAGGGGAAAGTCTTGAAATGCTCTTAAGCTCATTGCTTTTCCCAAGTCCTGGGTATAGATACAATTCAGTCGTTTTTACTGAGGTCCTGAGTTTGAGCTACATCACTCAAGGCAGGAGTAGCATCCAACGCTTCCACACGATGATCTTTGCTTGATCTCATACAAGTAGAATTGCCCTTCCTACTGATATTGGGTTGATCTACTAATAAAGCATGCCACCATATCAACATAGGATAGGAAAGTTTTGATTTATTATTATGGGATGTCTTTCACTGCAGTGAATATAGCATGCTGACCAAGCAGAGGCCTGATGGTTATTGATTTAGGCCATTAGAACAGCACCTGGCCTTCCGATATGAAATTAGCCTTCTCCGTAACCAAGTGAAATCTAATCATTTGCATGCTAAGTATAAAAAAAAAGAAGAAGAAGAATTAAAGCACCATATCAAATCCAGAGTCCAGGATTTTTGCCTGGAAAAGCTCCCCACACTAAATAATTTGATACTCTTTACTTCCTTAAATCCATCACCATAACAACAGAGTAAGGTCTCCCATTCAAATGCCCTTTCCAAACTGTGCTTCAGAAGCCAACATGTCCATTGCAAAGGGGAAGACATCTGCTGTGAGAATTCACATAGCATCAGCAGTATCATTTGCCCGTAGAGGCCAAGGGGAGGCTCAGGTCCAGCATCATGTCACAATGGCATATAGCATAATCATCATTTAGTAAATAGAGGCCACACATCAACTCCTGGTGAAGCATTAGTGTCCTGGTCTTATGGAAGACCTGGGTTCAATTCCCAGCATCCATATCAGGGAGCTCACAATGTCTCTCCAGTTCCACATCTGATGTTCTTATCTAACCTCTGGAGGATCCTGTATGCACATGGTACACATAAACTTAGGTGGGCTTGCATAGCCTGTGTGCATACACACATACACATACACAGACACACACACACACACACACACACACATGCATGCATACTCATACAGTGCACACACAAATAAAAATGCCAACAAATACATCCTATATAGATAATGAAAACTAATTAAGGCCCAGTCAGATTTTCAAACTGCACACTTGTAATCCAAAATTTAGAAGGCATAACTGGGTGTACCATCACATAGCCTAAACAGCAAGACCTAGGACAGCCTGGGTTAAAAAGTGAGACCTTGTCTCAAAACTTAATAAGAATCAAATAAAATTAATAATAAATTAATAAATTTTATCAATAAACTAATAAATTTTATCAATAAATTAATAAAATATTAATTAAAAACTAAAAACTGAAACTAAGAAATGGTGACGGCTCAAGGTAACACATGCAGGAGAAGGATAACGGAGGACACGAAGGGGAGTGAGCTACATGATCTGTGTGTATGAAGAAGTCACAGTCAAGTCTAATATTTTGCATGACAAGTTAACAAAATAATAAGAATAATTAAAGCACCATCTCAAATCCAGAGTCCAGGCATTTGCCCGGATCCATCAGGCCAGAGCTGGATGCTAATAGGCAGGTGTCCAACCCGACAACCTCCAGTCGATTCTCATTCCTTCTAGAATATTCTGAAGCCTGTGGAGCTGACTCATCAGCAGGAGAGCCTCGCTGGAAGTATAGATGCTAGACCCTGGGCAGAGCTAATGTAATGGTTCTGAGGAAAAGGGTAGAGTCAGACAGAGGAGATCTGAGGAAAAAGAAACCTCCAAGGCTCGGAGACGTTCAGTGCCTCCGGTGACTTACACCTATGAGCCCAGTTTCTACCTTTTGTAACATCCTGGAAAATCAGCTTTGGTTCCTTAATGCCAAATATTCAAGGGACAGCAAGAGCTCTCTAAGAGTGCTGCTTCCAGGGTCTTGGACTTTGGAGTCATGAAAGATAAACATATCTAGAATTCTAATTTCCATTCACCAATAAGCACAGCAGAGTTTGTGATTTTCTCTTCTTCCCTGGTATCCCGTGCTTCAGACGCTGGCCAACATCTGTGTCTTGGATTCTACCCAAAGCCACACAGACCCCAGGAAACTGCTACAATAGGCAGAGATCAGATTTTCCAACCTACTTGTGGGGTCTGGGGGTACACCCTTGCTTTTCCTCAATGCTTGTAAGTTCATCTAAGAACCCTGGTTAGTCCCCGGATGACAGAGGAAATGATACCCACATTCCTGCATGCCTTTCCTTTCTGCTTGCCTAGTTGGCTGCTCTCTCCCATCTTGTGCCAGAAACATCTGCTGCCCATGAAGGATTTAGATGCTGAGTCAGGAATGGCAAGGAATTGGAATGGTTCAAGATTTAGAGCCAAGACTTCAGTGTTACCAAAGTCTAGAAAGCCAGGGTTTACTGAGAGGAGAGGGCTTGCTAAGCACAGACCTGTCTCAGTTAGCCTTTGGAAGAGCTAAGGCAGGATTTCAGAGGAGGAGGGCAGCTCAACTCGGAGCTTTGGAGCCTGGGTGACAGACTGGAGGAAGGAGAAGAGGTAGCAGTTCCCTGGGTTTTAGAAAAAGCAGGATCTTTATGTTAGAGCCTTGGTGGAGAAAAGGAATCACCTAGGCAGGTCTTGTGTTTTTATAGTTTGTCTCTACTTGCTCTTTGTTGTCTGCTTCCTGACTGTGTGACCAACCATCTGCATCTCCTTTCTGCAGCCTGCTCTTCCTTGTCATAATGTATCCCTTCAGACAATAAGCCCCAATAAACCCTCCTTAAGTTGCTTCTCTTTGGGTATTTAGTTACCACTATAATAAAGTTACTAAAGCAACTACACTCTGTCTTATCGATCTGTTAGCTCAAGAGAATCCTAGAAAAAAGAGTAGGAAAAAAATGACCATATACATGCCTTGCTCTCTTTTCTAGAACTAAGGCAGGGTTTGATTCCTGGTAACTCAAGTTAATACAGGCCTTGATAAAAGGAGAAAAATGATTTGATTTTACATGCCCAGACTACTGGAAGTGTGTGTGTGCGTGGTGCGTGCATGTGTGCGTGCATGTGTATGTGTGTTAAGGATGGCTATAAAGCCAGCTCTGAAATTTTGGAGGGGAGAAAATATAATTTTAAATTAAGTAGATTGTCTACATGACTTAGAACATTTACTATTCATCTTCACATTGGAAAGGTCAGAAAAGAGTCTATAGATAGAAAAATCAACCAATCAATCAATCAATCAGTCAGTCAATCAACCAATCAATCTACAAGCTGTCAAACTTGTTTAAATCATCATAACTCTTCTTCCGTTGTACCCTATTCCCATTCTGTAGGACAGTACTGTAACGACAGGCATTTAGGAAATGAAAACATAAAACAAATAGACACTTGTATGAACTGGAGATCCGGGAAATCAACACAACACATCGAGTAGCACCAAGAATGGAGACCACCAGGAGCAAGCTGACTTAGCCACTTTGTCTTCGAGAATCTACCCAAGAACATTAGACTCTCAGCCAGCAATATCTCTCCTATCAACTTCAGCAAATTCAAGGCGATCCATTTATCTGAGTCAACAGTCTTCTCCTTGAGACAAATGACTCATTTATCAAGTGGTAACTCAGTCATGGGATGACCTGGATATTCACACCTGCAGTTTTAAGTCAGTTGGTCATGCTTAATTCAAAGCTGGCCGGTTTCGACCTTCAATCAATGGTGCTGAACCCTCCAAAATACCAGGAAATATCTATTTATTTCTGTCCTTTTGAGAACAGGAACGGTGAAGGTGCTGAGGGAACTCTGGAAGGGCATTCCACTTCATGAACCATTGGGGATATCTTCGCACTACTTTGCTAACCAGTGTGGAAACATGAGATGAGTCTGCATGCAGTAGCTACCTGTCCTTTCTGGATAGACCACCCAGATCTATCCTTGATCCCTTGATATTGGGAGGGGGATCAGTTCTCAAAATTCAGGGACTTTATACATGCCTCTGATTTTTGCTTTTTCTGAGTCCCCCCCTGTAGAGACACAGCCTCTACTTATGAGACAGAATTCTAGATCAGAGAGCTTGGCCTCCTGCTTCTCTCCCAGGTGTCTAAGCAGAAACATGGGATGATAACAAGTATTTGCAGATAAGCTATTCCTGTCAGGTTTCGCAAGATGAATATGTGGTCCACAGACCACACCCAAATGCTTAAGAACCCAAGACAGAAACAGAAATCAAAGCAACAAGATACAGTCCTAGATGTACCAAGTCTCATTTTGAGAGCCTGCATTTATGAAACTCTGGCTCCTGTTTAATTTTATTGTAACATTGTATCACATTATTATGAAAAAATACGACAGGAAGGTGAGTGCTGTGTCCTGTCAATGTCACATTTGGGGCGCTATCATATCTGTCCAAGGATTACTGAACTCTCTAGGAAAACAGGAGCTGTCCCCTCATTGTTGACAATTCACTGGAGGTTGCAGACTTGGCAAAATTACATGGTAATTTGGAGTAAAGGAGAAAGGCATGTGCATTCAAAATATAATTCTGATGGTAATAGGATATTAACCAGCTTTGAACAGGGCTTGGCACACTTGCTTTAACCAGTGGTTCTCAACCATCTTAATGCTGCAACCCTCTAGTTCGGTTCCTTGTATTGTGGTGACCCCTAACCATAAAATAATTTTGTTGTTACTTCAGAACTGTAATTTTGCTACTGTTATGAATTGGAATGTAAATACTGATATGCTTTAACCTGCCTTCCTTTATTATTCAATTGTTTGCAAGCATCTGACTCCCTCAATGTATATTGGATCTTCCTGCTCTCACCTCTTGATTTGTCTTTAAGACTGAGTCTGGCTTTGATGTATAGATTTGTCTCAAACTTGAGATCCTCCTGCCTCAGCATCCTGAGTCCCAAGATGATAAGTGTGCATGACCACACCTATCTTTATTGCTTGCTTTGTAACTTTATTAAAGTCACTGACATATGAATATATATGCGCACGCACATATATATTCACATATATACATATATGTATGTATATGTATATATTCATTTTGATGTTTTTGAAATAATTACATTTCTATTTATTTATGCTTGTTTGTAGAGGTATCTATCTGTAGTAGCCTAGTTCTGAGTTCTTACTGCTTAAAACCCTTGAAGTTCCAGTTCTGTCCTATCCTGAGGCCTCCTTGCTTAGGTGGATTTGTGACCTACATAATTTCCTCCCCACCACCCCACCTAACTAAACATCTGTCTTCAAAGTATAGAGTTAGTTGGAGTTACTAAATACTGTCTTGATTTTGTCCTCAGGAAGAAAGCTCTGGAAGGATGACCAGAGTTGCCAGCATGAGATTCCATCCCTTGTGCAGAAGCCATGGCTTCTCTTTCTCCCCTGACTGTGGACCAGGTTGGGTTCTGGTCCAAGCTTCCCTGTCACTCAAGACACTGGCCATCTATCCCTTGAGCACTCACTTATATTTACAGGCTGGTTGCCCTAGTTCAGGTCTGCCCTCAGCTCCACCCCCTTCATAAGCATGTGGAATGGGCTGCATAATGTGTCTCTAGCAGGATTTACCTCCTCTTGTTCTCATGCTCCATTCTAATTCACAGAACATCCTTCCACTGAAACAAAACACAGTGCTCCCACATGGTGACTCACATTCTCCACTGTTTTCCAAGCGTTAATCACGTCTCTCCTGTTATTCAGAACCAATGTTTCCTCATTTGGAATCCCCTTTCCCTCCTAGGATCTAATATATACATATGGAAATTAAAACCAGTTTAAGTTAAAAATAGCCCCTCCGGGAGGTCTCCTGAATCAGCTGACATTGTGCAGTTCACAGGGATCTGGATAGCTGACAATTGTTCTGGCTTAGGATAGGAAAGAAATCAGCTGGTGTGGCAGTTGGCCCCTTTGCAGGAATGACTTGCCAAGATGCAGTGTACCAAGTTGCAAACCAGTAGGGAAATGGCGTAGGGGAAGAATGAGCCACTTCCCTCTGCTGCCCCAGAAGCAGCTGGTGGAGGGGGGACCAGATGAACATCTTCTTGCAAGGATGCTCTCTTAAATAGTAGCAGTCTGTGGTTTCCCTAAATCCAGGAGGCTCAGCCTACCTCAAGTGTGTCAGTCATACTCACAGAGCAGTGAAGCCCAAATGGTGCGATACTATCTGTGGTCTTCACTGGAACTGGATCAGGGTAAATATTTGCATGTCCTACTAAGGAAGCAGCAATCTGTCTCATAACAGAGTACTGCTGCACAGACCACTGGTGGGATGGTGCAGTATCCATCGGAAGTGACCGCTTAGAATTCCAAAATACATCTTGATTGATGCTCAGGAGAAAACACTTCCTAAACATTCTTAACCTCCAATCTAGAGACCAAGAATGGGGGAAGTGTGGGGTCAGGGAAAGAAGTGTATTATACCTCAGAACATGACAGTGACTACACAGAAGCCACACACAGATGGGAGCTTGGGAAATTGCTCAGTCAGGAAAGTGCTTTTCCATAGAACCCATGAAAAAAGTTGGAAAGGGTTGGTCATGTTTATAATCCTGTACTGGGAGGTTGAGGTTGATGGATCTCACCCAGCAGCCAGATTTGCCAAACTGTTTCAGGCCAGTGACAGATACTGTTTTCTTTTCTTTTTTTTTTCCTTCTTCCCTTCTCCCTCTTGCTCCCTCACTCTGCTCCCCAACCCCCCCACCCCACTCCAGCCCAAAGTACACTGTAGCTATCTTCAGACACCCATATGAGGGCATCAGATCTCACTATGGTTGCTGGGATTTGAACTCATGACTTCCTGAAGACCAGTCAGTGCTCTTAACAGCTGAGCCATCTCACCAGCCCCAGACAGGTACTGTTTCAACAAGGAAGGTGGGCAGCATCCTAAGGAAAGTCTCCTTCTCACTGATCTGTGTTCTGCATTCACACACAGAGACTCTTCTTCTGCCATCCCCCCTCACTAAGACTCCCGTCCCAGGACTCACATGCTATATGACTGCAGGCCATTCTCCATGCATGGGAAGTTAGAACCCTGCACACGATGTCTAACAAACATCTTAGGTGGCTGGTACAAGAGACCAAGAACTTGGTCAAGGAAAAGAATGCTTGAGAGCACTTGGGCTGGCAAGTATTTGCAATGCCTTCCCTTGGTGCTCTATAGCCAATGGGAAATCTCCATAAAAATGAAGGTGAAAGGGATGGACCAAGGGCGCTAAGCGGTTATTAGGATGTGTGTGAATTTGTTCCATTACAGGATAATAAGATCCTCGGCCTTCTCAGACTATTTAAAGCCATGCTTAATCTTTCCCAATTTACATCTGGCTGCCTCGCTCATTAAGCATCCTGATCCACGTGGCTCTAATGCCTTCAATTAGGAGATACTCCTGTAAATCCGTATGCTCCTGTATTCCTAAGCCCTTGAAGAAAAGCAGAAACAAAAGAGATTTATGACAGTTGCAGGACGTGTGAATGAAGATACTCAACAGGTTGAAGAGCCAGGCCAGATGGCGGCACTTAGACTCTGATGTTCCTAATTAGGCAATCTGCTCACCGGCATCGCCAGCAAGAAGCCTGGCATGACAAGATGGCTGTCCTCATCCCAGGCCACCTAAGACATTTCCATTTCCATGTGTGCCAGCTTCTAAAAATTCTTGTGTATGGAGTACAGCTGCAGTCGTAGGACGTGAGTCCCAAAGGCAGTCTTAGGGACAAGGCATGGCACCTCGTATGTTGGGGGACTCGCTTGCTTGTACTAGTCCAACCTAACTTCTTCAGAAGTTCAGAATCACCATTTTCCAAGGCCAACATGAGCACTCAATCTCTTGGACACCACGTCTAGTTCAGTGATAGGGAATGTCCCAGATTGGGCCATTCAGTTAGTCATGACATGCTTGCTGGGATGACTGGGAAAGAAAGGTTCTAGGTGGTTGAACTAAAGGAAGAGACAGAAGAGGACATAGTGGCCATCTTGGACACGTCTGAGAGTGGAGATTGTAACAGACACGTCAGAAAACAGAGGTGAGGAATAGAGGGCCATATTGTGATGCCACTAAACCACCTAAACCCAGATTTTCTCACTGGACATTTTCATTGTGGGAGACTGTAACTGTACTAGTTATTTGAAATGTTAACTTGACACCACTTAGAGTCACCTAGAAAGACAATCTTTATGAGGAATTACCTAGGTCAGATTAGCCTATAGGGGCATGTCTGTGAGAAATTGTCCTCATCGTTAATTAATACAGGGAGACTCAGACCACTGTGGGCAGCACCATTCCCTATGCAAGGGGTCCTGAGTACAATGGAAGAGAAAGCATTAACTGAGAGCATGAAGAGGCACATTTATTCTCTTGCTTTTTACTCTAGAGTGATGTGACTTGCTTCTTGAGGCCTTTGTGTGACCTTCCCCCAAGAACATGCTCTTGGGATTCTACATCTAACAAATTTCTATGCTAAGCTGGTTTTTGTCAGGGTGTCTGTCAGGGCAACAGAAATGAAACCAGTAACTTGACATGGTGTTGATGGACCTGCATGGAGGTGAGGTACTACCAATTACAACCAAACAGCCCTCATTAACATGCCTTGTTACATAAATGATGGTCAGAGGTACAAAGAGTCAAGAAGTCAACCTGGAAGTTGGCTGCATGATTCTAACTGTCCTTTGTGGGATCGCTCTTTGTCTCTCTGTCTCTCTCTGTCTGTCTCTGTCTCTCTCTCTCTCTTCTCTCTCTCTCTCTCTCTCTCTCTCTCTCTTTTTCGGCCTGCTCCTGCCCTCATTCCACACACAGCTATTCCTCAATCCTATTATCAAGCCCCGACCCTCAAATCCTGTTCTGATATGCCTTGTCTTAATCATTCCATCTTTCAGCTTCTGAAATGGCTCCAGACCAGTGTGAGCCCCACCCCTCTTCCTTCCCATCTGCCTCCTGTTCTGAACCCCCAGAGTTCCATCCTCGCTCAGCTCTCCCACATGGCCCCTGCTGGAACACCACCTGTACTGACAATTCAAAGTCTTAGCAATAGATTATGAAGTCTTTGGCCAATGACGGAGTATATCCACAGGAGTACAAGTGCTGAGCTCTGTGGTAACTGCTGTTTATCTAATAACTGTTTACCACAGGGGCTGCAATTTTCTTTCCCACCAATGGCCTAAGGGTTCAGACACCCCCATATTCACATCAGTATGCACCATCTCCCTATTTTCTCTACGATATGAGGAGGTCTCTTTTAGTTTTGATGTGCACATCCTTGATAACTGATGGGGGGGCGTTACTAACCAAGCCCTTTCCTCTAATGCTGCCCTGTTTTCTTGACCAGGAATAATGGCCACTGTCCATCGTAGCAATGCCATCTCTAGGGCACCTCCGCTGCTTGGTTCCCAGGTGTGCTTGGAGAGCAGTGGTGACTTCATGCAGGTGAACTGAGAGGCCTGGAAGGGGCAAGCAGTGCAAACGAGGAAGACCAAAGAGATGGCAGGGCCGCAGGGAAGGCCCTGGCTACCGTTGTTCCAGCAGAGTTTGTGGAAGCCAATATTTCAGGCTTTACTATAGACCAGCTGCTATTCAAAGTCCTTCACACAGATTAACAGTTAATCTTCTGAGCAACCTGGTGTGGTGCCTTCCAGTACCATATTCTTTTCTCACAAGGAAAGTGGAGCATGGGGAAGTTTTGTTCTGTTGTTCTGTTTTGTTTTGTTTTTTCCTGTTTCCTTTTTCTTTTTCCTGTTTTCTATTTTCCAATGTCAAATAATGGGCTGACCTTAGATTACTTTTAAGAATTTTATATTACTTCTCTAGCTCTTCCTCTACTCCCCTCTCCTCCCATCTTCTTTCACCCCCTTCTCCCTCCTCCCACCGTTCTCTGGGTTGGGGCTAGGCACATGAGGCATGGTGACTATGGTGAGAGCACAACAGGTAGGGGGTGGTTCTCTCCTACCACCATGTGGGTTCTGGGATCAAATTCAAGTCTGCCAGGTTTGCCTGTAAGCATCTTTACTCATTGAGCCATCCTGTTGATCCTGACCTTGGATGTGTAAACCCATGCATGGAGTCTGCCTGAGGAGGCGGGAGTTAGGGGAGGGAATCTATGATTAGAAACTTAGAAATCGGAGATTTTTAAAAAATAAAATTCCCAATGGGATGACAAATTCTTTTAATTCAATACTTCAGATCACAGTGGGATGCCAAACAGGGAACACCCAAGCAACAGTTAGTTGAAGGCCTAACAGTGAAATATCTTTGGCCTCTGTATTTTATGCTTTCTGCTGCCAAGAAACATTAGGATGGGAGAGTCCCACCTGCTTCAACGTCCCTCACCTGACATGATCTTTTCCTCTGTGCCGTTGTGTATTTTTTGTTCTTCACAGTAAAGCTAAAGAACCATGTCCACTAGAAGAACTGAGAAGCCTTTCTCTGCAACTTTTCCTCGTGTGTCAATGTGAGTTCATTCCTTCGTCGACAGTCATTTAATTAAGATCTATTTATGATGTAGTTAGTAATAATGCATCTATGAGGATCTTGATAAACATCAATTGGCTGATTACAAGATCTCTATAAATAGGACGGGGGAGGGGAGTGAAGATAGACGGTGCCATTCTTGCAGAGCTCTGTTGAAACAGAAATACTATTCACATGGAAAAGTCCTTATCACTCCCCAAAATACACTCAATGGTAGGAAGATAGGCAGATGTGAGTACCACCAGAGTCATTTCCCTTGGCATATCGTGACAGTTTAAAACAAAGACGCCACTTGAACTTTTGACCTTTCTCAGCTCTCCCGGAGCTGCAGACCTGGTATCCTTAAGTCATTGCACTGGTCAGCCAGTCTCTCAGCAATTGAGTGTAACTTAGGATATGGAGGATGCCCATACACAGAAACCTTGGGAGTTGCCTAGAGGTCTCTACCATCCAGAATAGGAGAATACAGACAAGACACAAGCCTCTGCCAGTGAGATCTCAGCAGGGAGGCACCTCCCGCTGGCCTCCTCTATTAGAAGGCTCCTCTATTTGTCACCACCCCACTGAAAATTTTACAGCAGGGTCAAGAGGGCCTTTGTTTGGACATTTAATTCACCGACTGTGTGCTCCCCAAGTTAGGACTCAAAGCGCCTCTCCTTTCACTTTTTCATTAATTGCCTTCATTTTTCAAGTTCCCTATTTGATTTATAGTCAATTAAAAACACGCTGAAAAAGCCACGGCTCGTGTGAGTTAAGTAGAAATGTGATTAATGCCACACCACTGACTCTCTGGATGACCTGGCAGCTGACCAAGGCCAGTGGCACCGTGGCATGACCAGGCAGCATCTGGGTGAAGGGTACATATGGAGACAGTGGGAAGCCGGGAGCAGAGGGGCCACAGGAAACCTGTCCTGGCCTCAATCCAAAGTCATGGAATAAGAGAGTCGCATTTTCTATATCATAGAGGAAGATTGAATTTAGCTGTGGATGTTTTAAAAACCTGCTCTGGAAGCTCTTTCTTCCACCTAGGTGGATGAAACAATAGGGAAATTAAATGGCAGAATTCCTTAAGTTTCACCATCAACATTAAACAATGGGATGCTACATAGGAAGCTGAGGACGGCCTGTGCCTCCGAGTTTTAAACTCAGATCTTGACTCCAGCAATCATAAGAGATATCAGCTTGAGTCAACTGCTTGGCCTAGTTCAGCATCACGTGCTCTCATCTTGTGTGAAAATGGACACACAAGAATAAGGCTGTTGCCAGATTCTAAAGGACTCTTAAGAGCTTGGTATGATACAGACAAAGTCTGCTCTCAAGACAAGAGTGTCCTGGTCAGCATGGCCAGTGCCCTGTGTCTCCACATCCATCTGTAAAGTACACAACCTGTCACATTGTCAGAAGTGGTCTATCTTCCCTCAGGGTCACATTCTGCATGGCTTCAGGGTTTGACCTAGCTGGGGTAATAAGGGAATGAGCAAAGATGGAAACATTCATGCATAGAAAAGTGTGAATTCTGTGCTCACTCAGATGGAGGTACCAATTGGAACCCAGAAAAGTGGTAGCATGATCCATCCATACATACATACATACTATATGTGTGTGTGTGTGTGTGTGTGTGTGTGTGTGTGTGTGTCTGAAGCCAAGTGAGGAGGCTGGTTTATTGTATTAACTGGAGGAGGCAAGTTAGCTAATCTCAGTAGGAGTTCTCTGTAGAGGAAAGGTCTCAGACTGGAGTCATCACTGTCAATATTCACACTTGGACTGGAGGAAAGCTTTGCCATTGCTCTGAGCCTCACCTGGGGAAGGCTTTGCTACGCCCATGGGGCTGAGGCACTGGGATCCTTGACATGGCCATGGCCATGTCAATAGCCACACTGTCACTCAGGACTTGCTTGGCTGACCTCACTATCACACTGGTGTATGGCTCTTCATAAAGAAATCTCTAAGTGTTATCCCTGCCTCCCAAGAAAAATTAATACATTGAACTTCAGAAGAACATCAGAAAAGCTAAGATCAAAAAGGGATCTACTCATAACATGGAAGCACACCAGTTTCTCTTAAAACATGGTTTCTGAAAGTGTTCAAGGTATTTATCAAAGCATAATTTGTCCAAAGACTGAAGTCTTTTCTTTAACACTTAGTTCCCTTCCCTTACTCTGTGTTCTCTATATTGATGACAAACTGACCTTTTAAAAGAAAATTCTGCATAGGAACGAAAAATAGCCAGGTCTTTCCTGCCTCTCTTTCATTAATATTTGACCACATCTAGGATTAATAAAAAATTAAATCTGGTATTATCAGTGTAAGATTAAGAAGAAAGAGTTTCACTCCATCATGAAGACTCAGTGCCCCGGGACCCCTGCCATGCATGGTCCTTCATCCCTTCTGATTTTCAGGGTAGCCATGCTCTATCTCTCCTCATAGATTCCTAGTGTAGACAGTTCTTAAAACTATCTGAAGCCTGTGAGTGACGAAACAACAGCAACTGTGACAGTGGTGTTGACAGTGGCTCCTGCCTACACACAGCTATGCTCTAGGTTAACTCCCCCACCATTGCTGGGCCAGTTCTGGCTGTGGCTATGTTTGTCTTTTCTACAGAAATGAGCCCATTCACACTTGGAGCACTCAAAGAACTCACTCCCTATGACACAACTGGTGTATGACTGTATGGGGCATTAATGCATAGTCAGTGGAAGCTTAAATCTATGTCATCTTAACTGGAACATATCCTCAGAGCCCATCTCTATCTCAGCCCTCAAGAAGGGAGGACGTTGCCTTGGATATTTCCAAGAAGGGGTGAGGAAGGGAGATCACTAAGTGCAAAGTGCTTTCTGCTAAGAAGGAAAGGTGCATGTTCTTGGTTTTCCTTCTTAAATGCACTAAATCTTCTCCAGGGACTCTAGTTTCCCCTGAGAAACTTGCCTCCCCTGTGGCAGGAGTTCTTTTGTTTGCTTTTTATTTATTTTTTAACAGAATAATACGATCTTGTTAGCATCTGCATATTGATGGCTCTCAGCCTCCCTTTCAGCTAAGCTGGCTACATGCCCAAGTCTGCTGGTCTATCGGAGTAGAAAGGCACCCATCATTTTCAATCTCAGAGAGTTAAAAATCTTGGGTAACATACTTCTGCACCCTCCTTCTTGACCTCCAGTCTGGTTCTCAGGCTGGAAGGAGAGTCACCCAGATAAGCACCCTGACCTGTACCTATGTGATAGGGTTAGAAATAAAAATTCATGGTGTGAGGTCACTGGGTTGCTCAATGCCTCAGCCTTAGCACAGCCTTTTCTGTTGACGATGCAGGATCTTGATTAATAGTGTGGCTACATGTTGTATTATAGGTACACCTTGGTGTGGGAACCCCTCTCTGTGCATCTTCGTGTTTGGTTTGTGTGTGTATGCACACTAGGAGGCATACACAATAAAGGATGGAAATCGGAAGAATACAGTCCTTGTAGTGGTTGGGTGGCCAACAGTATGTTCATTCTGGACGCTGGATGCTGGGCAGAGGCTGGGGACATCACAACATGGTTTCCCCTAGGGATCTCAATGACCATAGATCCCTGTGGTGTCCGGAAGGTCTGTCGGAGCTGCTTGTGAACAAGGCAGGATGTTGCACTTGATAACTTGGTGTTCCCATCTTGATTAGGTACCCAGGCAGCCACCCCAGTGAGCTACTTTCTAGCTGTATTTTTCCTTTCCTTGTACTTCTCATCGGACGCTGGGAATAACCCCACTTTCAAGACTGAGATGAAACTAAAAAAGTTTTGGCCACGTCATGATGACTCAGGGGCTTTGCATCACACTCAGAAAGACTCAGAGAAGGAGCACTGCTGGATACATGACCAGAGAGAGAGTGGATGCCATGTTTTCATCCCAGCAGCTTGTTGGAAAATGGCCCTTTAAAGAAGAAAGCGGGTCTAGTTAGCAGTAAGGAGAGGAGAATAAAGAGTTATTTGGATGTGAAGGAAATAAAAGGCTTCGGAACAACTGAAGGGAGCGTGTATTGGAGTGAACAGTGAAAAAAAATATTAGGGAAATAAAAAGAGTGGGGTGACCGTTAGTAACAGTTAAAGCAGAAAAAGACGAGGAAGAAGATGAAAAGGGATAAAAGGAACCGGTGCTGTCAGAACCAAGAAAGCTGGAATCCTGGCCTGGGAAAAACACTCCCCTAACCCCAAAAAGCAAAGCGAAAGTGGTTGAATGCAATCCCGGGGGATGAGCAGATAAGCTTGACCATCAGGTAAGGGCCCACACTTCCTGACAACTTCGTAAAATCCTATGGCATGCGATCAATGAATGGATTGTGCTGTATTCTGCCTTTGGAACGTAAAAATTCACAAGGACTTGTAACCAAACTTCTTTATTTTTTTTTTAAATTATCTATCTCCTCTATGTGTGTGTCTCTCTCTGTCTGTCTGTCTCTATCTGTCTCTGTCTGTCTCTGTCTCTCTGTCTCCCTGTCTATCTCTCTCTGTCTCTGTCTCTCTTGTGTGTGTGTGCATGTGTGTGTGTGTGCGTGTGTACACAGCATGGCACAAATGTGAAAGCCAGAAGACAATTTATAGGAGGCAGCTCTCTCCTTCCCCTACATGGATCTTGGGGATCAATCCCAGGTCCTCAGGCTTGGCAGTGGATGCTCCTACCTGCTGAGGAACCATGCTGGCCCTATAACCAGATTTCCTAACTATTACAAACACAGCAAACATACAAACCATCAATGTTAGTATTCTGTCTAAACTCCACCTCCACAGTTATCTGGCAACAGCCAGGTAGGCCTGGCCCATTATAAAAGGGGCTGCTTGCCCCCTCCTCTCTCTCTTGCTCTCTTGCTGTCTTGATCCCTTTGTCCCCTTCCCCCATCTCCATGTGCTTATGGTCGGCCTCTACTCTTCTCTGTGTCTCTGTGTCTGTCTCTGTGTCTCTGTGTCTTGTCTCTGTCTCTGTCTCTCTCTCTCTCTCTCTCTGCCTCTACTACCCTCTTAACTCCTCATGCCCTGAATAACCTCTATTCTATACTATGCCTTTGTGTGGCTGGTCCCTCAGGGGGAAGAGATGCCTCAGCATGGGCCCTCTGAGACATCCCCTTCCCCCACACCTCACCACACACCCACAGAACATACTCTCTTTATCTCTTCATCATTTTATAAACACATCAGTCGATGTCATGAGCAAGCCCAGGACTGCATCACTCACCTACCTTTTCATAACCTCCAGTACCCAGACAGCATTTGCTTCTATTTCTACATGGCAAACTGTTTCACTCATCTTTAGAATGTAAATTCACATATCCAAGGTTTTTTCCCCTAACTTTCTGGCTCTGTTCAGCTTTTACTTTCCATTTATCATCCAGGAGTTAGTTCCTGCCAGCGAGCATACCTCTCAAAGTTGGCTCCTCACACCCTTTCTGAGACAAAAGGGATTTGTGTTAAATCTTCTGAGATGCATATAAGGGATAGAGAGAGGGTTGGGGTTGGGGGCAGGGGTTAAAAGAACATTCAGCTCCTCCAAAAAACTTGAGTTTGTTTCCAAGCACCCATGCTGGGTGGCTCATAAATGCCTGTAGCTTCCTTCTGTGGAGGTTCCCAACCTGTGGGTCGCCACCCCTTCAGGGTCAAATGACTCTTTCACGGAAATTGTCTAAGACCCTCAAAAACACCTACATATATTGACATTATGTAACAGTAGCAAAGTTAAAGTTAGGAAGTAGTAACAAAAACAATTTATAGGGGGGGGTCACCACCCATGAGGGACTATATTAAAAGGGTCACAGCATTAGGAAGGTTGAGAACTACTGCTCCAGAGGATCTGATACCGTTTTTCTGGCTTGAGAGGGCGCTGCACTCAGGTGTACATAGCTCCATATAGACAAAACACGTACAACTAATTAAAAATAAACCTTTTAAATTGTACAGGAAAGAGTGGAAGTGGCTGGAAAAAGCACTGGCAAAATATTAAATGGGTATTTCCTTTTAATAGTCTAAGGTTTGACTTCCTCTTTGGGTGGAATAACCCGGCCATTGCTCCTCTTGGAGACTCCGGTTTTCCTAAACAGTTTTTAATAGTCACTCCAGTCTCCACAGACTTTCTTCCCCACCTAGCCACAGTTAACCTCAAGCACAGACTACACTCAGAACAAACTCTATTCGTTGTCGCCTTGAGAGATGAGTTTGCAAGTATCTAACCAGCACCGCTCTTTGTGCTTTGTCTTAGTAGCAGACGTTTCATCCAAAGGGCTGATCAGATTTTGCTGACCCAACATCTCACACACAGACATAAAATTTTAAATTGTGATTGACTCCTGTATCGCTGGATTTCCCTGAGTGTGTTGTCATAGATTGTAAGCCTAGTCTCATTTAGCATTTAGCAGCTTACACAGGCCACAGGGCCATAACCAAGTTAATTACTTAGGGGATTAAGACAAACGCGCATACACGCCCCTCTGGTATTGGAACGTACAGTATGTTGCAGTTTAAATTAAAAAGACCCTCCCTAAACTATGATTGTTCCCAGCTTCTTGGTGGTGAATTGAAAGCTGTTTGGTGTCATGAAGATTATAGAAGCAATCACATTTATGGGCCTGCTTTGCATAGTAGCTCTATTAATTTCCATATTGAGGGTAGCTTTGCATTTCCCAACATGTTAACATCGATGCCATTTGGGATAATCACTTGGTACAAACAAAAAAGAATGCAAGAGACAGAGACAGACAGACAGACAACAAAAAGATGAGGGAAGAAGACAGCCAGAATGTTCGTCATCACTCAAGGTCTACTTGAAATATATCGATTCTTATCAGCCCAGACATCAAAGAACAAATGAGTTTTCCTGATGTCCTGACCCAGAGTCCCCCTCAGAAATGCAGTTACTAGGAAGCTGTACATTGGGAACCACTTCTTCTGTACCTTGTCATTAGACCCTAATTCCTGCAATGTCCTCATTGGTGTAACTGTGTCAGGATGTTCCAAGGCTCCATCTTGGAGAGCCTGATACTCAGTATCCCAACTTCATGGTTGTGGTCCTTTCAACTCTTATAACAGGTACCGGCTCCCAGAGCATCCTGACCAGTAAATCTGTTTTTTTTTTTATTTGTTTTGTTTTGTTTTTCTTTACACATATCAGCCATGTATGTAGAAATTAAGGAATAGGCCTAGCACAAAAGGCTACCCTGAATCCATAAGGGCAAACACATACGCAATCACGCTCTTTACAGGTGCCCTTGAGCAGCTGATCAAATTAGGTCACCACTTGCATATCCTCTATCCTCAAATATCAAAGAAGCTGGGAGTCTGGAGAGAGGGCCTAGCAATAGATAGCACCTACTGCCCTCTCAGAGTGAGCTTTGGTCTCCAGCATTCATACAGGGCATCTCACAACCATAATGCAGCTCCATTGGAGGAGATCAAATGTGTTCTTCTGGCCTTTTCAGGCAGCTGAGCTCATGCTCACACTATCGTGCACACAAATATAGCCGTGATTAAAAATATAATAAATATCCAAAAACGGTAAAAATGAATGGTGCTCAAAAAGTATATAATACATTTGGTCAGGCCTTACCACAGATTTCAGACTCTATTATGTAAAACCTGCACTTGCTAGTCACCTACCTCCGTGTTTTTGATTCTTAAAGGCTAGGGTAATATATAATATTGGTGTTAAGCACAGTGGAAGATCATAACCCGATCTGAGAGATGCACATTTTCAGGAAATCAGTGGGAATTTGGGGAATTTGAGTTTAATCTACAGAAGCGGCTGGAAAGATTTGAATCTTTTTCAAAACCATCTTATCAGCTTTAAGAACAAGAGTTTTTGATTTCTACATCTACAAATTCCCAGCCGCCAATCCTCGGCCCTCACCATGACTTTGATATAATGCTACACATGAGAAAGGACAGGCAGAACAGCAGTCTATAAGGAGGCGATGATTTTACTCTTGGGTCTGCCCTGTGACGATGGATTTCATCCCTCCACATAGTACAGAATCACCCTGGAGGTTGTCATTCCCCTTTTCTAGATGTGGGGCAGAAGGGCTCATTGGAGACAAAATATTGAGAAGAGATACATGTCATGTATTAATCTTCAAGCTGGCAAGTCTGTCATTTGAAAGCATTCACTCAGGGCCAAGCAGTGACATAAGGAATGTGATCAGAAAACTTGAGGCCGTCCGACATCCTGAGATAACGTTAGAGACAGCAGAGGAGTCCACATGAGTGGGCCCAAGGTATTTCCGAATAGCTTACAGTTTAGGACGGGCTGGTCCTCGATGAATTCCACAGGCTGGTGGATGTGTAAGACTTTCTGCTGGAATCCAGGGGTGCAGTCCAAATCATCTGCAGATGTTACCAGGAGCACCTGAGGAAAGAAAGCCATCAATATTTTAACAGCAGCTAGCATGTTTGCCCCGCTAACTTCTTTCTTCCTTTTCATGAAATCTACAACGCTTAGAAATGAGCTGAGGTTTTTAACTTCATTTCCCCAAAGGAAGAGACAAGTTGCTGCACCTCTCATGCCTGCCAACAGCTCAGTTTTGGCAATGGTTTTTTTTGGAAGATGCAAAACCAGAGACAGCTGCTGCGACTTCCATTAAGTTGAAGTTAAAGAAATACTGTCGTAAGAGCTTTACACCTGCTAAGGATCTCACTATGGTCGCCATGTGTGAAATTTCATTACGGAAACTGTCGATTGCCGGTGATGCCTGAGTTAGAACAAGCCTCATGTTCATATGTGCAGAGGAACAATGCCATCCCGAAGGAGGAGGAAAAGGGAAGCAGACCTTTCCCACTGGAGTAACTTCTAGAAGTATTTCAAGGTCTGTTGGATCTTGACCCTGCTCTACTGTGGTGATCACAGGTACAAGCCACAGGTGGCTACTGGACCCTACAATGTAGCTGACCCCAAACTGAGACATTGTTGGGTAAGTTACCATCAACTTGACATACAACAGTGTCACCCAGCTAAAAGGAACCTCAACTCCATCAGGTCCGCCTACGGATAAGTCTGTGAGAGACTGTCTTGACTGATGATGGATATGTGAGTGGGAGGGTCCAGCCCACCGTGGGCTGTGCCACCACTGGGCAGGTGATCCTAGCTTAGCAAGCTATGAGGACCAAGCTAGTAAGCAAGGTTCCTTTACGGCTCCTCCCCTGTTTGAGTTCCTGCCTTGGCTTCTCTCAGTGATGAACTGTGATCTGGATATATAAGACAGATAAATCTTTTCTTTCCCAAGTTGCTTTGGGTCATGGTGTTTAACAAGCCACACAGAGAATATAGACTATGACAAAATTAATTTTATAGCAACTATGCATTGAACTGACAAGTGTTTTATATATGGTGCTAAATATAAGTGGGTGCTGTTATAATTAATTTCACCAGTTTCTTTTCACTTTTGCAAACTTGGCTACCCCAGAATATAAAATGTACAATTCTTTCCAAAGCCTCACTCTTGTCCTTGGGATTTCTTGATTTTATCATTCACAGCAAACAAAAATGAAGTTCAGGCTATATGGTTGTAAAGCACTTCTTCCCAAAGGTGACACGGCCGTTGCTGTTTTGAAAACAGAACAGCTAAAATGATTCTCTCCAAGAGTCTCTTATAAAATGGGGCCCACCAACTTGAATGTGTGTGTGTGTGTGTGTGTGTGTGTGTGTGTGTGTGTGGTGGGGATGGCAGAAGTAGTAACATGGTTCATACAATACTAGGAGTCTCAGGGTACTAGGAATACAGGGTACATGAGGTCTCTCAACTGAGAGGATAAGTAAGTGATTACCATTGTTAAGAAGGGAGAAGCTCTTCTTGTCTGTCACATGCTTCTGTAAGTAGCCCCAAGTATTTTCGCTGGCTCACCTAGTCAGACTTGGGTGGAATCTGTGAGTGACCCATGTGGGGTTGATAGTCATTTGTCCATAACTTCCCAGAAATCACTTCCATGCTTTGGGATATGAAAGTACATGATGCTCTCTGGGACAAGCCTAACTTAGATAAAACTAGACTTAATATCTATAAGCAGAGACTGTCATCTCCAGGAAGAGAGGTTGACTGGGGTGCTCAACCTTCTACACTAACTGTCTGCCTCACACCCTGGCTGAAGCTTTGGCTTCAAAAGCAAAGCTGCCATGTTTGAGCCCTTACCAGATGGCAAGTACCATGTTAAGCTCAGTCTGAACATAATCTGGGTTAGTCTCTCTGGCAACCTCATGATGCACGTCAGCTAAACTTGTAGGAAGTAAGTAGCTATGCTTGAGATCTACACATGGATGGGCAGAGTCAGGATCTGAATGTAAATGTAATTGTCCTCTGATCTATCTCCTGGCAAGCTCCTTACTCATTCCTGACCCTTAGACCTTCCTGCTGGGCTATACAGCAGCAGTTCTCAACTTGTGATCACAACCCCTTTTGGATGTGGGGGAGTGGCATATTAGATATCTTGAATGTCAGACCTTTACATTACAATTTATAATGGTAACAAAATTACAGTTATGATGTAGCGACAAAGTGATTTTATGGTGGGGGGAGCACGTCACCGTGTCACCACAACACGAGGAACTATATTAAAAGGTTTAATTAACAGCATTTGGAAGGTTGAGAACCATGCCGTAGAGATTTTGTTTGGCTTCAGTTTTTCTAAGCTTAGCTCTCCACAAAGTATAAAAACCTTCTCTCATCTGAGCTGAAATTACGAGCACTGAGTCCTAAGTAATATCCTCAGGGACAGCCAGCCCGTGATGGTAGAGGGGGGGAATTAGTTCACACAGCCCAGCCCCCTGTCCTTCTCAGAGGGCTGCAAGGTGTGTGTGATCTGCCTCCCACCTGGATGCACTCTAGCTGTGCGCCACTGGTGGGTGTCTAGCTTAATGATTCAGTTTTCACTCACCACCTTCTGCCTTTATCTGAGACCAGCCCCCAACCTCCCAAAGATTTGCACTCAAAACTTCGACTCAGCACTTGTTCTTAAAGAAACTGAACTCTGCTGAAACCAGACCTTGAATTCTTAACCAGAGCACATCAGCATCGAAAAAAAAAAAAAAGGAATTTTCTTTCCCACCAGCTACCTCCAAACAATATACTAAAGGTCAGTCACGAAGGAGCGGGGGAGTCCCCACTTTGAATGCCAGCCTTCTGGGAATCACTGAACCCCAAGGAAAAGGAGCAAGAATCAATCTCAGGAGGTTGCTGGTGTGGTCAGACAGAGCTACTTCAGAGGAGCTAGGGTGGAGAAGTCACCACCCTGTCTGACATCATCTTTCTCAGCTCAGAGTAGGGGGAGGACACTGTAGTTCCGTGTGTGTACAGATCTGCCTGCAAGTGTCCCTGTGTCCAGAGACCAGGCTTTTGTTTGATGCCTTCTGAAGCCATCATAGAGCTGACATCCTAAGTGGCACATCTGCAGAATGCAGACTCGGAGCTCAGAATAATTTGCCGGCATTGTTGCGAGCAGAAAATCTATAACCTGCTAATGCTAATTCAGTTAAACAGAAATGGGCAAAGGTCACACCTTCTGCCTGAGATTATACGTTAACCTTCTAATTGGCTAATTCTGCCCTCAAATCCCAGACCAGTCAACCAGTCACCCTAGACATATTGAGGAAGGCACAATTTCCCTGGGGACACTGAGTTAATCATCCAGGAGGGAGAGATTCTAGTTAAGTCAAGAAACAGTAATTTCTGCTTGAGTCTCTGAGTTTTCTATGCTCAGATCCTTCTCTGGTTCCTTGACAGTGTCTGTTCAGTATACTTCTAGAATTCTAAAGGAAAAATCAACCTTTCCAGGGGCTGACTCCCAGGAAGAGCTGGAGCAGTGGAGGCTGTTTTAGTCACTGTGGATTTGGGGGTCAGTTTATCTACCAGTCAAAAATTAAATAGCTTGTGTCCTACTCAGGGTTTCTACTGCTGCAATGAAACACCTTGACCAATAAACAACTTGGAGAGGAAAGGGTTTATTTGGCTTACACCTCCACGTCACTGTTCATCATCAAAGGAAGTCAGGACTGCAACTCAAACAGGGTGAGAACCTGGAGACAGGAGCTGATTCAGAGGCCATGGAGGGATGTGCTTACTGGCTTGCTCCTCATGACTCTCTCAGTCTGCCTTTTTATGAACCCAGGACCACTTGCCCAAGGATGGCCACACTCTCGATGGGCTGGGCCTTCCCCCATCAATCACTAAGAAAATGCCCTCCAGGCTTGTCTACAACCCAACCTTATGGAGGCATTTTCTCAAGTGAGGTTACATTCCAGTGATTATAGCTTGTGTCAAGTGGACATAAAACCAGCCAGCAGAGCTTGTGAAATAAAATAAGTGGGACCCTCTATTCATAGGGATGACTTAGCAAGGTCAAAGTGTCACATCAGGTATTCCTATTTGTAAGTCCTGGATTCATTAGACTCTGGTCACAAGGCTCAGTGTATTAGTTTTGTTGTTGTTTGTTTCTGTTGCTCTGATAAGACACTAAGTAACCAAAAGAAACTTGGAGGAAGAAATGGTTTCTTTGGCTTATGGGTCACAGTCCCCATTTAGGGGAGTCAACACAGGAACTGAAAGCAGGAACTGAAGCAGAGACCATGAAGGAATACAGCTTTCTCAAAGAGCTCAGGACCACCTGCCCATGGGTAGCACTGTCAAAATGGGCTGGGCACCCCCACATCAAGCATTAATCAAGAGAATACCTCACAGACATGCCCACAGGACAATCCGATGAAGGCAATCCCCCAGCTGAGGGTCCCTTCTCCCAGGCAACTCTAGTTTGTGCCAAATTAACAAAACACTAACCAGGGTAGAACCTTACAGTCTAGCATTTCAGAGTGTGGTCACAGGGGCCATTTTCCTTCTTCAAATTTGGTTGGCCTTTTGCTGGTGATATTGGAAGGATGTGGAGATGCCCCCACCACCTCTGTTTTCTCATCTAGGAAATGTGAGAAGTAGATTTGTGTGGACCCAACAGGATGATTAATAGAATGGAATCAGGCAAGTGCTGCCTAGGCAAGGTGGTCGATGGACGTTAACTATTGCAGTATTATGGTCCAGAAAAAGAGAAAGGCATCAGCGAACCTCACTTAAAAATCAGCAACAAAAATGAAATCTAAGTTGAAAGGAAGGCATGACATCCTTTGGGAATATTTCAAAGCTAGGCAGGGAAGGGTCTAACCTCATCTAGGGACCTCAAGCAAATCCATCCCTGAGAAGGAATGTTCTGCCTTGAACTTGGGCCTAAAAATGGGGTTGGGTAAATGGAGAGGAAGGGACAATTTTCCTTTTATCATATGTGGGGTCTGTGTGTGTATGCATGCATATTTGCTTGTGTAGGGACACATGCGTGTTGCCTGTGCCTGTGCAGGCTGGGGGTTGATGTTGAGTATCTTCTTCAGTTTCTCTCAAGCGATGAAGCTGGGTCTCACTTGGGTCCAGAGCTCACAATAATTAGTCTCACTAGTGAATTTGCTCCTGGAACTCCATGCCTGTCTTCTGTATACTGGGATTACAGCTGACCACAGCACCCATCCGGCTTTTCTGTGCATCCTGGGATCTGAACTGTGGTCTCCACTCTTGAGCAGAATATGCCTCACCTGCTGAGACCCCTCCCCATCCCAGGACGACTTCTTTAATCCAATACACCCTGCTTTAAAACGAATCATTTCATGTCTCTCTACTAGTGCTGTGGCATACCTTGAAATCACAAAAGTGCACTTACCAAAGAATCCAGATTAATGCCACCTTCCAAAGCTGAATTTCTCATTGCTCAGTGATGACAGAATGTTCTAGTGACTGCCTGACTTCTCAGAACCCAAACCTGTACCTGGAGGTCATCTTGTCATGGACACCCAGCCTCCAAGTACAGGCTGATTAAGTGTGGGGCAGGTCGTGGACCCCCATCACTTAACGTTGCAAAAATTAACACCTGGCCTTCCTCCCAAGCTAGCTCAGCCTTTCTCCAACATGAATCAAAGTCACTGGCACAAGGATCCTACCTGGACAGACCGTTTCCCCACACCCTCTGGAGCTTTGCCAAGTGAAACCTGCAAGCACTCCAAATATATCATTACGACCATGGCAATAACGGTCTTCTGATGTGGTTCACGTGCTCATTTATGCATTAGTGCCCGCTGCGCATAAACAATAGGTGCAGATGCATCACTGTGAGCATGGCGACTATCGAGTTTTATAATCACCAAAGGATGCTCATTATTTGAAAATTACCATCAGTCTGCTCTGGAAGCAGATTCATGTCCTAGAAAGACAATAACCATGGGCTTGTACTACACCATTCAGTACAAATCACAGTTCTATCTCCGGAGTCCACTGGGTGAGCCACCTGTGACTCAGTTTTCCCAGATGGAAAATGGGACGAATGAGGGTCTGTTGGCTGTTATTCTGAAGACTGAGTGAGGAGATTTTTTGCAGAGAGGATAGAGAATGCACCAATTGCTCACACATCTCCATTGTTACCCTTGCATATCATATTTAAATGAATGCATTTATAATTCACTGCTGTTCCCAGAGCAGTCAGGGACAGATGCCATTAAAATACCACTTGTTGTAACTTTTGTATTCAAGTATCCCTTCAGGTGACGTTGGCTCAGAGCTCTGTGCTCCCTTCAAGAATCCCTGCCCTGAACTCATCTACCAGCACCAAGAGTAGGTCATGAGGTCATCAGGTTATTAGGTCATCAGGTCACAAGGTCATCAGATCATCCTCTTCATACCCAGCTTGCTTTTTGGCTTCCTTTTTCCGGACAGCACAAATATTAACATCCTCTCTTTAGAAAGGGTGGGTATGTTTATCCTGGCAGGTACTGTTTTGAGAGCCTAGTCAGCTATGAAGCTTCCTTCCAGAGAAAGGAATTCATTCTCTCTGTGTCTCTGTCTGTCTGCCTGTCCCTCCTCTGTCCTTGTTGTAGGTGTGCTGATCCATCTTAATTGTTAACTGGAGAAGATTTAGAATCACTATGGAAAATATCTGGACCCATCTATGAGGGATAATCTAGATTAGATTGAGGTAGGAGAAACCCCCTAAATATAGGTGGGGCTATTCCACTGGCTGAGGTCCCCCACCAAAGAGGGGACAAAAGAGAAAGCAAACTGAGCATCAACGTTCATCTGTCTGGGCTTCCTGACTACAGATATGACAACATGAGCGGACACCATACACTCCTGAGGCCATGAATTTCCCACTGTTGATGGAGACTATACCCTCAAAAATATGAAGCAAAATGAACGCTTCTCCCTCATATTATATTTTGTCCTAGCAAAACAAGAAGCTTATATAGCCATCAACTGGCAGCATATGGGGTCTGCAGATGTGACTAGCGAGACTAAATAGAGTGTGTGTTATAAAGGATAATCTTCATGTCACACAGAGAGAACTTCTCAGGGCTGTCCCTATAGTACCATGTCACTATGCCTGCCTCCCACTCTCTGGCTCCCTGGTTCTCCCCCAGACATCCAAGCATCTGAGTTGCCCAATTGAGTTCTAAACTTAAGACACGACTCTGGAGTCAAGGACCCTCCATGCTGTGAGCCTACAGACACACATCATAAAGGTGCACATGCCTTGAAATTTGGCTACATTGCAAGATTTCTGGCCAGAAATCATGGCTCCCACAAGGAGTATGGAAGGATTGTTACCACTAAAGTGCCCTATAGGATCTCTTTGTCTATCAATAAAAAAACAGAGGAAGAAGACATCCATGTCATCAGTATGATCCAATAGAAAGGAAACTGAGTTAAGTTCGCAGGCAGGACACAGGCGGAGGTGGCTAGCAAACAGCAACCATATCGCCATGGGCTAGTTCTCTGAGGTCCATGGGTGTCTAACCAGAGCCAGCCTGGCTGGCTGCACAGTGAGCAGGCACAGAGTCTGGACAGAGAGCTTCCATGTCTCAGGTTCTGCAGACATGTTCCAGTAGCCAATGGGAAAGAATCAGTTTATCACATTGCCTCCTAAGCAGCATAAATACAAAGAAACTGACTGCCACAAACAATGATCTCACGGGCCGTGAATAGCCTCGGATCTCATCTTCCCTTAAGCCAGTTCTCCGATGTTATTGTTCCAGACAAAGCTGTTCATGGCTCTCAGCACTGTTTTTCTAGTAGTGGCTAACCCAGTGTTTGCTATTAGCCTGGATGGACAGGTGCTTTCTCCTTGCTACAAAACACCTCTGGTTTGTTCTCATCAGACTGGCTTTGCTGCAGTCAGTTTGGAGGGGCTTAGCCTAGTGGGGAAGAGAGCCTGCTATCTCTGTCTCTGACTTGCAGGATGAAAAAAAAAAAAAAAAAGTAATGCACTGTATTTTGATTGAGTCTTTATCCTGCCAAACACCAAAAGCCTAGAGTCTGGAAAGGATTTTTAAAAGCCCACTATCCACTGACAGCCTAAGAAGATAGCATTCCCAAGACGCTCATGCTCACACTCACACATGCCCGCACACCTAAGCTTCCATTATTGACACTCTGCTGGAGTCTAACTTCCCCAAAACGTTCTTGGTGTTTTAAAGCTGCAGGAATACTAGGAGCTGCCATCTTCCCGGCTGTTAAAGCAACAGATATTTAGAAATGATGCTGGGGTTCCTGTGGAGACGAGCCAGAGTGTGCTTCTTTTCCCTGGTGGGTTCTGTGGCTATTTACACGCACAATTTGAAACTGACACCCTGGACCTCATTTCTAATTGAATGTAACTGGACAGATTTTTCTCAAGTTTTAAGAATGGGAGTTGACTGTTTAAGTCTGGAAAAAGAAGGAGGCCAGGGTCTGAACTAATACAAGTCTGCATTCTGGCCACGTGGCCATTTCTGTCTTTTAAGAAATGACTTCACAGGATTGTCTGTCCATACTGTCTTTGGGAGATGTAACGTCGTACTTGTGGTACCCAGTAGCTGATGAAACAATACGCGGGTAATAGAAAAACACTAGCGACCCCCTAAAATGTCATCATCCTGGTGCCTATACCCTGAGAATATGTCGGGTTACACCACCCAGAGGAGTCCAGGTTGAAAAGCAGCTGGCTTTAAAGTAAAATGCTTAGCTGGGTAGATGAGGAAGCATCAGAACAAACTCAAGGATCTTTGAAAACACAAGAGTTAAATCAGTAGATGTGATTACAGAAGTGAAGGCAGAGGGATGCCGTATAAGAGGAACTGGAGCCATCTTGATGATGGGAAGCACATGAGATGGGAAAGGAAGCAGCACAAGAGGAATCTCCCCAGAAGGCCTCCAGAGGGGTTGCTACCCAACACAAGCAGTGATTGTCCTAAGTGCCTCGCTTCTGAGTGCTGACAGGCAGGGTGATCTGCTCTTGTGAGTGAGTTCAGTTTCGTCTGATCACTCTGGACTATTTTTTTTCCTCTTGAGACAGGGTCTCTTGTAGCCTAGCTTGACACCACTTGACTCACTATGGAATCAAGAGTGATCTAAACTTATGATCCCCCTGCCTCTACCTCCTGAGTGCTGCAATGCCCAGTTCTATGTGGTTGCACAAAGATACATTTCCAGACTCTTTGAGTTTTCTTTCTTTCTATCTCTCTTTTTATTTTCTTTCTTTATTTATAGGATTGAGACTAAGAACCCTGGCATGCTATGTATTTTCTCTACTCCTGTTTTATATTTAGTCCTTAGCCAAATTTTTTTTTAAAAAAATTTATTATGTCCAAGTTTTCTGGGTCAGATGCTAGAGACTGAGAAAGAGACAAAGTCATTAATAAACATATCATCTGGAAGGAAAGGAAAGACACACATAGTTAATATAATGTAATTAACTGTGCTTCACTTTGTAGGGAATTAACTGGTAGTTGAAGGTAAAAGGTCTTTGAGCTAAGACAAAGTAGGTGTTAATTACAGTCTTGCCACTGTATAGTCAACACCTCTGTGCCTCAATTTCTCCACTTGCATAGTAAACTAATGAATCTAGCTATTTAGTTCTTGAGGCCCTCTGATGAAAAGGTTCAGGACAGAAGACAGCTTCCTGATCACGCTCCATGTGACAACGGCTATTACTTGTATTATTTTATTCTATTGTAGCACGTACAAGGAGGGACAGAAATGAAGGAGAAGAACTAACACACTTCTTAGGTGAGAGAAAGAGACTTGGACCACATCGCCAATAAGGCCGTGTTGGGAAAAAAATGATTGGAAATTTTTCAAGTGGCAAACTAGGACGAAGAACGTTCCATGTCAGAGGTTTGGTAGATGTAAATACCACGCTGCCAGTTCAAGAGATGGGGACCAAGCCAGCGGGAATAACAAGCTACGGGTTGTTTTCAAGATTATTTGAAGGTGTTTTGTTGTCTCAAAATGGAATTGAATTGATAAGCTTGTCTGCCTCAAACCCAGCCAGAAGCAATTCGGTCAAATCAGTTTTTTTGTCTAAAGAGAATTAACTCTTTCTGTTTAAGGTTCCAGGATTAATCAAGCAAGCTCCAAAGGAAAACCCCACAGGGAAGTAAGCATCCACAAGAATATGCCTTGGTGCATTTGAAGAAAAAACCAGCCACTGTGCCTGCCTGGTGTTAGCATTTGACGGCTTCTGTGTCTATCCTGGAATTTGGGGCACAAAATCAATTGCACCATTTGTCAAATAAAAACTGCATCCCCAGGGTCCCCTGGTGAGGTCTTGGGTGATCCCCAGTAGACCCAAAGTTTAACTGCCAGTTAATGAGTTCAGGGGAACATTTCAGAATCTCTCCGCTCTACCTTCTGCTCTTGGGCAGGGGCATAGCTAAAATTCGAGGGCAAGTAGAGGTTGGCAATAAAGAGAGTCACTCTCTAGAGATAGTCTTCCATTCATGGGAAAGGACTCTTGCCTTTATCCAGAGAGAGAGTTCTGGGTTAAGATCCAAGGTGCCCACAGATAGAAGCCTGCCTGACTCCAGACTCCAGTAGTGACCAGTAGGAACCAGGAATCTGTGTTACTCTGATTTTCTTCCCCTCTCCTACCTTCCCCTCCTGCCCTTTCACCCCTGACTCCTGGATCACCTCCCAGAGAAATCCCTGTATCTAATCTTCATGTCAGACTTAAGATGTACATCTACGCTGTGGCGACACTGATTAGAAACCACTTCCTTGTCGTCCAGTCACAAGGCCTGCAGTGTGTCCACAGGCTTCTGTCATGCGGGACAACCTGTTTCCTTCTCCTTCCCAGCTCAGCCACTGACATCCATGGTTCAAGGCTTCCCTCTTCCCTCTTTGAAGCCGTCAGGAGAACATCTCCATCATTTCTGGTTTTCTTTCTTTCTCTCTGTCACCACATTGGCTTTCTGCATCACACTGCTCTCTGACTCCCCATAAAGATTGCTGCATTGATCTTACTTCCCCGGGTCAGGCAGATGGTACCCATACGTTCTATGAATTAGGATGTGAAGATGTATAGCAGTGGCTGTTGGTTAACCTACAGTTCTTGAAATGCTCGTGTGAGGGAAGGCAAAATTCGATAAAGAGGTCTATACAGGTTTAGCTGTCCATGATGGTAAATATCGGCAACTCAACAATATCTATAGTCACCAAGAGATGAACCTTTGGGTATGCCTGTGCCAAGCATACAAACTTTCTCTCTCTGTCTCTCTCTGTCTCTCTCTGTCTCTCTGTCTCTCTGTCTCTGTGTCTCTCTCTGTCCGTCTGTCTGTCTCTCTCCCCCTTCCTATTCTCCATCTCTCCTATCTCCCCTCCCCATCTCTCTCCTCCCCTCTTCTCTGCTCCTTGATTGTGGGTGATGTCATGTGACCAGCTGCTTCAGAGGCTCCTCCACCATGAGGACTTGTACCCTGTGAGGCCTGTGAGGCAAAACACTCACTCTCTCTCTTAAGTCGGTTTGTCATCTATTTTATCACAACAAGACAATTTAAGAAAATGTCCTTCCGATCGCTCCTCTCCCGACACTGCTTACTGATGAGGTCAGGGGAATCTACAGCAGACCTCGATGTTGTGAAAAGCCACAAACTCAGACCCAGTGTTGTGTCAATTTAACAACTAGACTCTGACCTTTCCTAGCTTAAAAATAATTATTGTTCCTCCTTGGCCTCGCCGTGAAGTGGAACATTTTATTCTAACTGTGTGACGCGTCACAATTTCTTCTTTGCCAGACGTTAGAGAAGATGTCAGATCTGTCAACACATGGGCAGGTTTTTATTAATTTATCTTTCAGAGGCAAAGTCCTTTTGGTGATTTATTTTCTCTACACAAGGAAAATTCTTCTATTGAACTAAATGTCTGTCTTGTTAAATTGTTGTTTTATTTCTCTCGAAGAAAGTTCTCACTCAAGAAAGTTCCAGAAAAGAGAGAGATCAGGCCAAAAAATGCCACTGAAGGCAGAGATCTATTTAGTTCCAGCAAGTCACAACTCTTCCCTCCAGGATGGAGGAAAAATCTGCATTTCTCTCTTTAGATCTAACTGCATCCTGTTACATGCCAATTATTCCAATTCTGATGGATTCACTCATCGATATAACATTCACTGGATTTCTCAGTGCTAAATACAAATCAGTAAGACATGGTCCACAACTCTGAGGAACACGCATTGTAATACAAATGGCTGGCACTTACATAGTTACTTTTGGTACTGTGGGGGAGGTACCAGGGTGTGGGAAGAGGGTGGCTATGAAGAATTTTTAAATTTAATTTAATTCATTAATTTAAATATTAAATTTAATTTAAATTTATATTTATTTAAAATTTAAATTATTTTAAATATTAAAAACATTTAAATATTTGCATTTAATATTAAATAAATATTAAATAAAATGTAAATAAATTTAAATATTAAATAAGATGTAGCTATTTAAATAAAATGGAGAGAAGAAGGTGGCTATGGAAGCCCTGTCTTAGACCACACCAATATGACTTATTTCACTCACGGGTCCTTCTGTTTTTTTTAAAAAAAGATACCTACTAGAAAGGACCAGGCACATACTCTTCAGAGAAATGACTGGGTACCAACCAGAAGGAATCAGACATCTCAAAACTGAACAATTACTAAACAATTCCTGGGGTTCTCTATCAACTTTGTTTAAAATGAGAAGTTTTTACAAAGATAAGAAGTAATGCATTTCCAATTCCAAATGGCTTTGCCTCTGAAAGATGATTAATAACAACCTGCCCATGGGTTGACAGATCTGACATCTTGTCTGATGCCTTTCCATTTGCAAAGATAAGAAGCAATACATTTCCTGAAGCCAGGTCTGGTGGCCTGGAACTTGATCTGTAGACCAGACCAGCACACAGATTTGTCTGCCTCTGCCTCTCAAGTGTTGGGATTAAAGGTGTGTGCTAGCCTATCATTCCAGCTGTGCAGGAGGCTGAGCCATTAAGATTACAAGTTCAAGGCCAGCTTGAGAATCTTAGTAAAATTCTCTCTCAGAAAGAAAGAGAGAAGAGGAGGAAGGAAGGAAGGAAGGAAGGAAGGAAGGAAGGAAGGAAGGAAGAAGGAAGGGTGAATGGGGGAGAGAGAAAGAGAAAGAGCAAGCATAGTGATAGAGTAACGGCTTAGCATGTGTGAAGCCCTAGGTTCAATCTCTAATACCACAGCACACATAAATTCATTCATTAATTAGATATCTGCAACTTTTTCCTGATTCATATTTGGAAACCAGCAACCCAGATTTCAATCTAATATTTAACTAAACTGTAAATCAGACACAGACTCCAGAGAGTAGTAGATGAGATCTCTAGCACAGAGTTGCCCAGGGGAATCCTGGTAACTGTTTAAATCAACTCTCCAAGAAAGAAATGCCTCTGCTTGTGTGCCTGCCGGTTTCCATGGTGTAATGTCTATCACTGTGGCCGATTTCAAGCTACTGACATAAAACCACTGAACACTGGTGTCTTAGTTGGGGTTTCTATTGCTGTGAAGAAATACCATGACCAAAAAGCAAGTTGGGGAGGAAAGGGTTTATTTGACTTATACTTCCAGATCATAGTTCATCGTTGGAGGAAGTCAAGACATGAACTCACACAGGGTAGGATCCTGGAGGCAGGAGCTGATGCAGAGGCCATGGAGGGGTGCTGCTTACTGGCTTGCTTCCCATGGCTTGCTCAGCTTGCTTTCTTATAGAACCCAGGACCACCAGCCCAGGGATGGCACCACCCACAATGAACTGGGCCCTCCCCCACTGATGACTAATTGAGAAAATGCCCTACAGCTGGATCTCATGGATGCATTTCCTCCACGGAGGCTCCTTCCTCACTAAGGACTCTAGCTTGTGTCAAGTTGACACACAAAACCAGCAAGTACAACAGGTTTGGGGAGAGATGTATACCATTGGCTGTCTAAACAAGCTTCTCCAATAGAACTAGGTGTGCAGGAACTTACTAAATCCGAACTGTCCAGGCAGCTTTTGGAGAGTCTTTAACTCAGAACCATAAAGCTGCCTGCTACCCCACAGTGAGATCCTGTAATAGAAAACTGGATTACACTAATATGAGTTTAAAACAGCCTGGAAAACCTATCTACTAATAGGGAAAACGAGATGCTGCAGTCAGGCTTTCGAGTCAGAGAAATGCCATGAATTCTTGATTCAGGACCGCGTGTTATTTAAATATTGCTTTTGATGTATTACCTAGAGTCTTAGCTCAAATGATCAGAGATAATCCTGCCTTCTGACATAATTAGGGAGCTGCCGCTGTGCTAAGCTGAGGATAATCAATTTGACCTTGAAAGTTTGTCTGCAGTGCCTTACTGATGTTCTGAACATGGTAGAGACAGCTATGCTGTCCTCTTCCAGTCCAATACTAGCTACAGACTGTGTTCCAAGGTCCTGCCCTCACTAAGAGAGAAATTACAGACTAGTGGCCAGAGGGACCCCCAGGGCCACAATATCTGCTAGCTGGCCTTTATTTTGTCAGCAACCTGATCTCATTGAAATATCAAGTGTTTCCCTTAAAGTGATTGAAATTTAGGCAATACTGAGGTTAGAAACAAGAGAGCAAGAGTCACCATGTGATTCCTGGTGAAAAGAGCTCCATCATCAGTGACCCCAGAAACAAGAGCCAGGTGCTTTGGGTGTGACCCCAGTTTGCCTTAGGCTCCACATAAAAGAGAGCTGAGGTATGTATCTGTGACTCTGCATAGATTTTTCTTGTACCCAACTCTGTCCATCCACTTATGGCCCTTCCTAGCTTCTGTGGGTATCTGGGTTTTCATTGTTGCCTCTTAATACTCCTGGGATAAGCGTGTTCCCTGAGGGCTGGGGAGCTGGCTCCATCATTAAAGTGCTTGCCTTGCCACCAGGAAGACTTGAGTTTTATACTCCAAACACAATGCACGTGCACACACACACACACACCTGGGTGGTAGCACACACTTGTAAACTCCAGCACTGGGGAGCTAGAGGCAGGCAGATCTTTAGAGTTCATTGGCCAATCAGCCTAAGCCTACTTGGTGAGCTCTGGGCCAGTGAGAAACACTGACTCAAAAACATGGTGGACAATATCTGAGGAATAGTAACATGGTTGTCCCTGGCCTATACCCACTCACATCAAGAGTCTGCCTTCAGTGGGATACTGAGAACTTTTCATGTTACATACAGTAAGTCCAAAACCACCCTCTGTCTAACCCACATTGAATTTCTTCCAGCTCCTGGGAATCCTGTATCCAATGCTCTGATATCCATTACTCTTATCAAAGCCTAAAGCCTTTCCTGTTTAACCGATCTGTTCATGGGCACAGATATGTTATGGTGATGAAACCAGCCCTTGGTTCATCCCAGTGTCAAATTCTCCTTCATCCTCTTAACCCCATTGCCCACTAAAAACAGACAAATGCGGAATATCTGAATATAAGCCACTAAGTCATGAACCCTCCTGTTATCAGACTAGAAGGTGCTCTGTCTGCAATCTGGTCTCTTCCCCGACAAGCCAACTTCAGGCAGTTTCTGAGCTGACAAAATTAAAAAGGCCTGAGCTGGAATAGTTTACAAAGAACTTTTGAAACTTACTATTATCGTGTCTGCTTCCCGCCAGAAGTTCAATTACCTGAAATTTCATGACTCAGTCGTCTGGATATTTCCAACCCGAACTAGATTCACACAATATTTCAAAGCTTCAGCTAATCCCACCACTTTCAAAGTAAGTCTGAGTCTTCATAGGGGAAAATAGCATATCTTTCCCACAGTAAAAACTGGAGGAGAAGGGCTCATCTTCAAAAATTACACAGTGCAAAATGCATTAACTCGAAGGGCCTTCCCACTAGACTCTCTCTAGGAAGCCAAACGTCAGTTTGACAGACTTTTCTCAAGGGCAAGTGGGGTCTGTGAGAGAGAGAGACACACACACCATGGTCGACAATGTTCTGCTGAGTGTCCACCAATGCCATCACCATGTATAAGGTGCAAGACTGGAATGAAAGCTTTGGGAAGGAACAGGGAGGAAGATGGAGAGAGTCGTAGGGCAGTCAGCGATCTGGAGTGCCTCAAGTCCCTCACCTCAGGAATCCTGTCAGCGCTGGGTGGCCCAGTCCCTAGCAGGATATTAACAATGTACTCCAGCTGAGCTGAGGAGAGGAGTTCGATACTTGTCCACACCACCTTCAGAGGCCATCTCTACAGACCCCCTTACCCCACCCTCGCACAAGACACTGGTGATTCAGTAACTTCTGTATCCCCCACTCAAGGTCACCCGGGCTCTCCTGATTGACAGTTCAGATGACCTAATTCACAATCCTGCTCCTCCTCCTCTGGGCTCACCCATAACGCTCATAGTTCTTGAAAGAAACTCAGGGAACCTTTGTTTATTTGCTCGATCCCCACCTCCCATCCGTCATCTATTTTAAGGCTTTAATCCATTTTTATCACAAGATGCTTCAGCAGAGCTCCTCCAGGCTCCGCCTCTTAATCTTGATAGTGAATTTGAGCTTGTGTTAGGAGAAAGACAAGGAAGACTTGGCAATAGGTTCTTCTTCGAGGGTGATAGATGTCCCTTTAAAGGGACTGCATATCCATTCACTGAATAACTCTGTTCTAAAAATGAAAGTCACACCTGGGGAACCGGAAGGCTGGGTTATGAAAATGCAAATGAGAATGTCGTTATTGGCTGAGCTGAATTCTCCTCATCCTGTTACAAAGAAGGATGAGGAGGCAGGGCCCTCCTAAGCCAAGCCAGGGATATTGCAGAATGCAGCGACAGGCATTTGACGCCTTATAATGGTGTGTGCATTCGGAGGCAGCAGACTATCCCAGCTGATATAATGTCTATTACCCTGAATGCATTTGTATTCCTTTGAGAATAAAGATTTCGTTAGCCTTGGCTTCCTTTCTCATTGATGTTTCTCAGCCTACATTCAATACTCTGGTCTGTGAGATAATTTCAGGTGGTATCCTCAGAAGCATTTCTTTTAAAATCATGGTTGTGCCTTATTTTAATGCTCACCCCCCTATTTATAGCCAGCGATATTGACTTTCTATTTGTGCTGCTGGAAAACTTCCTCTCTGGATGTAGTTGTGCAACATAATAATCTGACTTAAATAGAAGCTAGTAATGACTAAAGAGAAAGCAATCGTAGCTTTCAAAACAATGTAGAAAATTTAAGTTGGGGAAACCTTGACTGAATAGTTTCTCTAGGAAGGTTTGTACACAGGCAAGTTCATCTATATGAAGACAGACTCAGTGGGAATTCCAAGACAGTATAGTGTAATTGCATTTGAGATCGATGATTCAGAAAGTTTGGGCTCTGAGAGTCCACCCTTCCATATTCCCTGAGAGGCTGTGACGGTATTGATTGCCAACCTGATAGAACCTAGAATCATCTTGGAGAAAAATCTCTGGGCATGATTCTGAGGGATTATCTTCATTGAGTTTATTAATGTGACAGACAGCATTCTAGAGAGTGAAGCCCAGAACTGCATCAAAAGGAGAAAGCTCTCAAATATGAACACGCCATCTCCCTGCTTCCTGACTGTGGATGTCACATGACTGGCTGACTCACCTTCCTGCCACCATGGTGGACTATACTCTCACCCTTTGAGCCCAATAAACCTTTCTGGTTGTATATTTTACCTCAGCAATGAAGAAAGTTACATTTACAAATGTTTCTGGAAATGCTGGTCATGGGACTCAGAAATTCTGGCTCTGGAGTCGAGAGAGGAAGGACTCAAGTCCTCAGACTCTACTACGTGAGGAGATTCCATCACTACCGGTCATCCAAGTCATAAATCCCTGCAGAAGAAGCATCTTTTCACAAGCAAAGTCCATACTAGTCAGTCTACTCACAGAGGACAAAAGCCCTTCAAACATTTTACTGAGGACACATGACACATGCTGGGAGCTAATTATGGAAAAGCTGATGCCCTGGGAAACTGCAGCAAATGATGTTTGCCTCCACAAGGAGTCTTAAGGGCCTGGAGCTGTGATCTCCTGCGGTGCATGTAGGGAAGACTTCCTAGGGAGACCAAGACATGTATTCATTTTATTGTCATAGACTGATGCTGGCCGATGAAACCCTGGGCAAGAATTACAAGCCCTCAGTGTGTGGCATGCTTACCCCTACAGGATGGATTCTGGCCTCCTCCTGTGTGTGAGGCTGCAGAAACTTCCATCTGAGGCCAGAAATGAAGGACAGAGCCCAGGTGGTAGACAGAGACTGTCCTTAGCCATGTAGGAGGCTGGGGCTGTACACATCAATTATCATATGCAGGGCTTAATACACAGCAGCAGAAATGGCAGACAGGTAAGATCAGCAGGGTGGCCCTCTCATCTCTGCACTTATGGGGAACAGTGCAGGGTTCATGTTCTTAGGGAGCACATCAAGCTAAACACGAGGGTGGCAATGACCTCATCTGTGGCTTTGAACGAAATATCTGCGTCTAAATTTGGTGCGGTGCTGAGTTTAAGTCCAGGTATGGTGTGACCTTGAAAAGATGAAACGGGATTTTTGTAGAGCTCTTTCTTTGTGAATACTCAAAGGACCATGAATCGCTCAAAATTCTACGAAGCTGCTGCCATCCGGTACGGCAGCCTGAAGCCACAGGTGTCTGTGGGACACTGAAGATGTCATGAGTCCCACTTGACTGGTGCTGGTGGGTGGGTACCTAATGCACATCACAATACAAAGAGTCGGCATGTAAATATCTCAAGATAGTTCATCCCTATCTTTTAATTGTTACTGATGTGTATGTATGCATCTATGAATACATATGTCGTGTATATATAAATCCCTAAGGAGCCTAAAGGATTCGGGTATCCTAGACCTACAAACTTTTGTAAGCCACCTAACATACATTCTAGGAACTAAATGGGACTCCTCAGTAAGAGCAGCAAGCGCTCTTAACCTAAGGGCCATCAGTCACTCCAGCTCTATTCCTAACTTAGATTTACAGCAGGTTGAAACTACATTACATTATAGAGACACTAAAGCTCAAGAATGTCTGCTATGGTTACCATCACCTGTTTCTTTTTTATATCTTTGTATGTGACTACCAGAAAATTTTTAAAAATGTTTCTGTTATGTAGAGCTTTGGTTACTTATCCAGAAAGGCATCCATAAACATTTTCTTGATGAGGGAAATATTGTGGAAATTGTGTAGCCCCTTAGAGAAGTACTTGAAATGCAACCATCTAAGGATGTGAGCCTATTCTTAGCTTATGTGATGAACAACAGTGACCAGAAGGAGCTGGGCTGTGGATCTGCGTGCAGACCCTGCTCTAGGGCAGAATGCTGCTCAAATCATTCAATGTAGACAAAAGGATTGTTTCTCCAGAGTCAACTGGATGATCACTTTTTCTTTCTGTTTGTCTGAGATAGCATCTCATAGGGTCCAGACCAGCCTCAGAGTCATTACATAGCCAAGAAGGACCTTAAACTTCTGATATTACTGCCCCTGCACAGTCTGGGGTGCTATGATTATAGGCCTGTGCCACCATGGCCATCTGTGTGGAGGTGGGGTTGGGGGTCAGGGTACTAGGGATAGAACTCAAATTCTCCATCCATGCTGGTAAGCACTCTATTGGCTGAGCGACATTCCAGGCCCTGTGTGACGAAAATTTTCTTAAGTGTGTGACAACTAAGGAAATGAAGACTCAGGCCCAGAGCTGGTCAACTGCTCAGAGGGTAGATAGGACTAATGACAAAATGTATGTGAATTCCAAGCTCACGATGCTAATGACCTCTTATCTCCTTGTCCCTTATGACCACGTGACTATGTCAGCTATCCCTAGCAGCATGCTTTGCCTCAGTTGGTTTCTGGCTAAATGGAGAAAGAAAAGAAATACACAATAGTCTTTAACGGAGCTCCGGTGATTTTAAGACTCATTTTTTGCTTCTCCTGTTGTCAAAGTTATGAAGGACTGAGTATAGCTTGGTTGTTTAATGCAGCCCCCCCCCCCAGCTTAGCATGAACAAGGCCCGACTTTTAAATTCATATGAAAGATATGTTCAGTCAATCACATGAGAAGACACAGTCATCCCAGGGCCCAACAACAAGCAGTGGCCAAGCAAGTGGAGTAGCAAGAGTTAATCTTCTAATGCAGAGACTGATGAACGCAGGAAATAGACAACAATTGCGCCCTATCTTCTGAATTCAGGCAAGCTGGCTAACACCGAGCTGAGAGAATTATTATTTATTAAAAATGAGATAGTCATGGACCAGCGACTAATCCTGATTGGGTTCAGAAACAATTCCCCACCCACGGAGCAAGTAATACATTTTTTTCCAGGAAGGTGTTTTGTTAAATACAAAATGCCAATCACATTATTATGCGTCCCCTGGGGGGGTTCCCATGTAGGATCTTTTCACACTGTAATCTTATCAACCCTGAAGAGGCCTTCACCATGACTTGCCCATTCTCTCTCTAAAACAGCTGCTGCCTGGTGGGCTTGCATCCTTATGAGACTTCCTCTGAGAGCCTGGCTCAGGTACCCCTGAGGTTTCTAGGCGATGGCTTGGAGACAGATGTCACCACAGGGTAGGCACTAGTTAATATGGGCCTCTTCTCCAGACACAGATAAGAACAAAGAGGGAAGGGGTGGAGTCTGTCTATTTCTAGTGCCTACATAAGCAGCATAAATTCCATGAGCGACTTATGGAGAGTCAGAAGAAAGACACTGGGAACATAGTCTCCAAACTAGCAATGTGCTGGCCAAACAAGTCCACGGGGATCAAAGCAACCCAGCAAGAGACAACTGACTTTTTAGGTTGGATTTATACTTTGTTGTCTAGCAAACCTCCCATTGAATTCTTATTCCAACTATTGCTTTCTTACCTATAATCTTCCACAGAGGTGACTTCTTTTCTGGGTCTGAAGTTTGGTGCACCCATGTAAAGGACAGTGTTTATGGTTTTGCAGTGGCGCTGTGTACATTATAGACCATGAACACTGATCTGCTTGGTGTGTGGGAAGGGTGTGACATATAACTACCCATGTTTTGATATTTATCACATAGGGGAAGTTTTAGGCCGGGGGACAGGTCATTGGTATCAGTTCTCCCTCTTACTACCATCTGAGAATGTTTTCTCAATAAACCTATCTATTTGAGGAATCAAAAGGTGAGGATGGGGATCTGTGACGCGTCTTGGTCATCTATGATCTTTGCTAGTCCAACATCAGCATCCTCTCCAACCTAGCCTCCCCAGCATCTGCAGCCACACAATTGGAGTTGTCTGAATTGGAATCTGCCTGTTATCCATGCCACAGGCAGGCCTGTGTAGGACTGCAGCGGTTGGTCCTCGGTAGATGCTGCCAAGGCTGGATTTCTCCCTATCCATTTATTTCAGAACATACAGCTATTTGTACAATGTCAGCAGATGCAGATGTACGAGCTACAGTGATATGGAAATGACACAGACACAATTTCAGGATTGTTCCCGTGTTGTGTCTTGTCTTGTTTTCTTTGTGGTAGGAATACTTAAGAGAGAATAAGGTGTATTTTTCACTGTGGGGACTGCACACGATTCATAATGTAATTATAACCGTGGATGGTGTGCGGCCCTCGTAGCTATAAGTACACTTAATAGACTACATTTTCTGGTCTTTTTTTTTCAATCGTGTTGATAAGCATTGCAAAGTATAAATAAGAGGAGGAAGAAAGGGATGAAATGACTATGTTTCAGTGGTCGCAAATGTCTTTTTCTCTATGTGGATATTGCCATGCGTTCACTAGAGTGAGAAAAGAAAGCTGTAGATATTGAAACATGTATTTTCAAACTGGTCTCAGGCTTATAATTAACGGATAATATTCTGTCACTTATATAGAATTAAAATAAACAGTGGTTTAATGAGATTTCGCTAGGCCACTCGCAAGCACTCAATCAAATCTTATTTTCAGTGTGTGAAAAATGTCTCCTTGACTCTTAATGCACTTAGGGTCAATGGTAACATCTTCATACATAAAAGATTCTGGTCCGCTTTAAAGGGAGAGGTAATTATAAGATGAGGGTCGCCGAGAAGGTCTAGGATTTGTGTAACTTCTATTCTAATTAATTTATCATATGTGAGATTTTGCTTTGCTTCCAAGTGTTGATCTTTATAGCTACTACGTTTCGAGTGATAATGAGTTTTAGCCTTGGAAAGGCCATCCCTGATATAATGTCACTGTTGACTGAGGAGCCATGAACAGAGATGTTCCTGTGTGTGCTCACACCTTGAAAAGTCCTCCTGCAGCCGGAGTCTCCTTTGCCTTCGATGCTGTTGAAACAACAAAACTTCCAAAAAAAAAAAAAAAAAAAAAAAAAAAAAAAAAAAAAAAGCCGGGCGGTGGTGGCGCACGCCTTTAATCCCAGCACTTGGGAGGCAGAGGCAGGCGGATTTCTGAGTTCGAGGCCAGCCTGGTCTACCGAGCGAGTTCCAGGACAGCCCGGGCTACACAGAGAAACCCTGTCTCGAAAAAACCAAAAAAAAAAAAAAAAAAAAAAAGAAAACAACAAAACAAGGCACCGAAGGACTGGGGGATTTGGACAAAAGGTGAAAACTTCATTGAATCATAAGGAAGGTTACCTTTGCAGTGGTAGCTCAATGATGTGTCAGGGCAAGCAACAGGAATATTTCTATCTGAGAATGTGGACTTTTCTTTTCCTCCTTCTGTTTTCTAAACGAAAAGCCCTGAATGCCTTGGCTGTTCTGTGTAATATTTACTGCAGGATTTCTTTGCTCTGGACAGTGTGGTCCTCAGTTACGGTCTTTGCCTTAGCCCCTGTTTTATCAGGAGACCTTTGTGTTCTTGGTCACCTTGAGTCCTTCTGATACTTCTCACTCCTTGAAAGATTTTGTTATTGCAGAAAAACTGCAGTTATTCATAATTGCACCATTTTTCAGGACCTTCCCACCTCTGCTACTTAAAAAAAAAAAAAAAATCAAAGACCTATATAATTGTCAAATGGAAGCCTTTTAGGTAAACCATAAAGCTAAATTGGTAGAATTCTATCTCAAAGAATCTTAGTGTCGACCTAGCTCAGGGCGAATGTGTGATTTCAGTTGCTATTTCTGAGATTTTGAAACTCTGCACATCACAAGTCTTGACTGCAAAGCCCTGGGAGGAAGCCTCGGTCTATGTACCAATCATCACCTGGGTTCCTGGCCTCATGCAGCCTCCCGTTCTGATTCTGAATGTGACTGTGGGCTGGGGCTAGAGAATCTGTCTTTCCAACACATTCTTAGGTCTACCACCTAGAGGTTGAAAGACAGAGCCCTGGATGATAATGGAGAGCAAACAGGAACCAGGTCACAAAACAGGGCTCCACTGCAATTCCCAGGAAGATCTTCTAAGGATCTTCTATAAACCCTGCCGATGGCAGCACCAGAGACCATTCTCTATGAAGGATCGGAGTGGAACAGTGTTGCTGGTGCTAGCTCCTTCCACATCCTGTCACCAGAAAAGCCTAGAGTTCAGAGAAGAGTCAACCTACCACTGCTAAGGTTTGGTCTTCTTTTGCTATGTATTGTAATGCTAAATACTGGCCCCCAACTTCTGGTTGCCACCAAGGAATCTGCACATAGACCTAAGTGTAGCTAAGTGACTTTGCCTCCCAAGTTATCCCTGATTGGTAAATAAGGATGCCTACAGCCTAAAGCTGGGCAGAATAGAGGTAGGCGGGACTTGGGGTTCCTGGACTTAGCATTGGAGAAGAATCATGAGGAGAGGGAGAAGGAGGAGGGAAGGAGGGGATAAGGAAGTCATATGGGTTAGGTGAGTCATAAAAACATAGCCAAGAGGGCTGGCCAATTGAAGTTAAGAGCAGCCCAGACAGAACATGGCAAATTATAATTTAGGATTATTAATGGGGAAATAGATTTGAATAGCTTAGAGGATATATATCTGGCCAGCTCTAGTGCTGATTAAGACTTATTATAATAATAAAAGTGCATGTCTCTTATCTGGGGACTGTATGATCAAAGGCAGGGTAGTAGCCCCCCATTGAGATTAAATCATTTCTACACCATACCACACTAAGTGAGATTGTTTCCATAGATGCCCCTATGTGCAGGAAACACAGTTTCTCTGTGCCTGGAGTTATTCACTGGTTCGTTCAACAAATATGTTTAATACAAGAACATGATTGTGATGGTTTGTATATGCTGTGCCCAGGGAGTGACACTATTAGGAGATGTGGCTTTGTTGGAGTAGGTGTGTCACTGTGTGCATGGGCTTGAGACCCTCATTTTAGCTGTTTGAAAGCCAGTATTCTGCTAGCGGCCTCAGATGAAGATGTAGAACTCTCAGCTCCTCCTGCACCATGCCTGCCTGGATGCTGCCATGTTCCTGCCTTGATGATAATGGACTGAACATGGGAGCCAGCCCCAATTAAATGTTGTCCTTAAAAGAGTTGCCTTGGTCATAGTGTCTGACCACAGCAGTAAAATCCTAAGAAAGACAATGATACACAAAGGAAAAAGACACACCCTTGCCTGCAAGAGAGTCAAGGTATAAAGAGACTGGACAGTTGTAAACATAAATACATGTGTACCTATATATAAGGAGAGTTTTGAAAGCTGAGAATATGTTCTTTTGTCTCTTAACTTTTCCCTTTTACCATTTATAAGCAAACAAATAGAATACGCATATGTGTGTACACATACATATATATGCACATTGCATATGTACAAAACATACATAATGCATACACATACATATTACATACACATAAACACACTGTTTTTTTTTTCTGTTTAAGAAATAGCCAATGCTTGACCATTAAAATGCCATACCAATTCCACAAGGCTCCAGGACCATCATGGAAGAAGAAACAGAAAGATCATAAGAGCTAGAGGTCAAAGAAGATTGAGGTGAAAGAGTAACCTCTGTTCATGACAAGACTACTACACTGATGAACTCACAACAGCTTCTAGCTGCCTGTATGACCCACAGAAGATCAACCCAGGCAAAGGTCCAACAAAGAGGGGAAGGGGCCCATGAATTTCCACCCATAGCTGAGGAACTGTGTGGACAGAGTCTGTTTTCTTTAATGATGTTGCCTCCTGTCGGTCAACCATGATCCAGGGAAGGGTCTCACACCCAGGAGTATACAGGCAGCCAGCACTAATTGGACCCAATTGGTTATAAGGAGAACAGCACAGGACTTGAAGTTCGGGAGTGGTGGGGAATAAATGTAGGAGAATTTGGGAG